>JAEQBH010004215.1:0-94207 GCA_016808115.1 Tetrastigma voinierianum | reverse complement strand
AACACTAAGTGGACATGCACATGACAATTGGCTTAATTCGCCTTAGTTGATGCGTAAAAACATAAAACCTAACGAATAGGGCTCAAAATGGCACTTTGGGCACTAATCGCACGTCTCCCGTGGAACTTGTTCTTTAAGAATATTCCACATCGACATAAGCGCCCCACTTCCACCATACATCTGGTAAAAGCAAGTTGGACTTCTAAAGTTTAAAATTTCAGAAATACCCCTGGCCTTTTTTTATAGGCTTGTGCAAATGGATTTGACCCACTTTCTTTTGGACTTTTATTCATGGGCTTGGGCTTAAGCCTAACCCCTTACTGGATAAGGCTAAATTTCAAGTTGTGTGCAAAAAATTGCCCCCCACATACATTATGGCCCTAAGGCCATATTGTATTTACTAAAGCCCCAAAAAATGTTCTTCTAGGCTTGTTTCCAACCATGAGACCCAGTAGGCTTTCGACGCGGATTAGATTAGATGTAAGAATGTTAAGTCGGATCAAATAAAAGGCTTATTTATTGGTTCCACAAGAAAAATTCCCCCATCATCAAGTTTAAACCTCCGACATTTGTTTATCCCACGAAGGATATTGTAATTTCAAGAATAACCATTGACTTCTTCTCAAACAACAAACACATTCTTTCCTTCCTAAGAAGAATTTACTTTGCTTTCTAACCTCATCTTGTTTGAAGGAAACTTTTTACCTTACCTTTTATCTTCTTCCTTAACCCGAGCCATCATCACCGTCCTACCCCTGCCATCACCAGCCCACCAGGGGCGACAAACTTTGCCCGGCGATGACAACTGCTGCGCTGCGACAAGTGGCCTTGTTGTTCTTTGCGATCCCCTTTACTGCGCAGGCTGACGTTGATTTTGACGCCGCCTCTCTAGTTGGCATTGTTGTTGTAACGCCCTAAAAATACCCTAGAATTTTTGTAATAATTTTTATTATATATTCCGGATATGATTTGAGCCAAACTTGGGTTTTTCCAGGAAAAAAACTGATAAATTGATATATGACAGATGTCAAATGTAAATGATTATGTAATAAATATCGAATGTAATTGTTGATTGTTCGAACTTGGAAATTAACCCAAATGTAAAGGGAAAATTTTGGAATTTGTAAAATAAGGACCTAAGGGTCTAATGAAAATGGACTTAAATGCCAAAGAAAATTAAATGAGAAAGGAAAGTAAATTGAAGTGCTAAAATGAGAAAAATGAGAAATGAAATAATGAGAAAAGCCAAACAAGGCTTAAGGAGGAAAATGAGGACCCAGGGTCATTTACGAGACTAAGTTATATGTCTAAGTGTGATTATTGAGATTTGAAGTGCAAATAAAATGAAATGTGGGCTATATAATAAATTGGGAGAACTTAACCCAAAAATGGGTTTTAGTGAGCCAAACAAGGCCTTGAGGAAATAGAGGTTTAAAGACCAAATTTTGGTATAGGAAGCTCATTATGAGCAAAAAGGAATTTGCGAGAGATTGAGAGGAGAAAAGGAAGAAAAGCTAGGGCAAGGTGAGAAGATCAAGATTGTTGGTGTGATTTCTTCCCATTTCTTGCTTCTAAGTGATCAAGCATCTTAGGTGAAGAAGATTAAAAGGGATTAAAGGTATGAACAAAAACCCTAGCTTCCTTCTTTTGTGATTTTGGTTTTGGAGAAAAGCCTTAACTTGGGAAAAAGAGGGCTTCCCAACCCAAAACCGTTAACGAAGATTAATTCTCATTCACTAAAAATGTATAATAATTGTTTATCCGCCCAGAGTAGCGTAATTGTTTATCCGCACTAAAAATGTGGTGAGGATCACTAACCGGGGCAGAGATCAAAGGGAAGGGAATGAGAGCCGATAGCTTCGGTTAATTCTTCGGACTTCTATTCCAATTCAAAAGTATTGTTAGTTCTTTGTTTACGAAATTATATTCATATTTCAAGTGTTTGATAATTACCAAATAAACTTGAAATGGTATATGGAATAGTATATCCTTGAAATGATACGAAAGTGCATATGGATTTGAAAATGTGATATTTGAAATGTTTGACGAATTAATTGCATGTGAGTGTGTCCGGTGTATAAGCGAATTGGTCAATTCTTGACATCTTGAATTGAATCGATATCGCGACTGACATGGCGGGGATGCACCAATCAACATCCGTCATGAAGGCAAACTAAAATTGTTCAATGTCCCACATGGCGGGATGCACCAATCGACATCCGTCATGATGGTGTATGGCATTGTTAAAATGTCCCACTTGGCGGGATCACCAATCGGCATCCATCATGACGGGAGACCGAAATTGTTAAATGTGTAAGCACATTACCGAATGACAAAAATGACAAGATTCACCGAAGCATAATCCGTATGAATGTAGATTGTATAGATAAAGTGAAATAACAAACTTTTGATGAAGTGTAAATGGAATTTGTAAACTAAATACATCCTTGGGAGTATATGCTTGAATATAATGATTTGAGTTAAGTAAATTGAAAGCATGTGAAAATGCACATTTTGATATGATCAATGATTTGTAAAGTGAAAGCATATGAAAATGAATAAGCATGAGTATAGTATGATACAAAAGGTATGGTTTATAATAAATGCATGTCGTGTTAAACTAAAAATTGGAATAGAACTGTATAGAACCACTAAGCATGAAAATGTTTGACGTGTAGTTTTTATCTATGATAAGGTTTCGAGTAAACAGGAAAGAAGGCAAGATCAAGAAGCGCAGAGTCATAGAGAAAGTTGCGGCGTATAAGTATATACCCTATCATATGCATATCATTTCTTTTGAACATGGGATATTTTGTGAACAAAAGAGTCAATCTCTGAAAAGAGTCATGACTACACCTTCGAAAAAAATTCTCTGAAGCCATTTGGCTATTTCAAATATTTTGTGAGGTGTATATTTTGAAAATCATCGTGAGTACACAATTCTAAAAAATTCTTTGAAGCCGTTTGACAGTTTCGAACAATTTCCAGGGTGTATATTTTGAAAATAATCATGAGTACACCTTTAGAAAAAATTCTTTGAAGTTGTTTCAAATTTTTGTTAATTGTAGACTCTAAAAAGAGTCATGAATACACCTTCGAAAAATATTATGTGAAGTCGTTTAGCTGTTTCGAACACTTTCCGAGATGTATACTTTGGAAATAATCATGAGTACACCCTTAGAACAAAATTATTTGAAGCTGTTTAGCTTGTTTAAAAAATTTTCTTAGGTGTAGACTCTAAAAAGAGTTGTGAATACACCTTCGAAAAAAAAAATTCTTTGAAGCCATTTGAATGTTTTGAATACTTTTTAGGGTGTATATTAAGAAAAATAATCATGAATTACCTTCAAAAAAACCAAAAAAAAAAAAAAATTATTTGAAGCTGTTTGGCTTGTTTCGAAAATTTTCTTAAGTGTAGACTCTTAAAAAAGTCATGAATGCACATTCAAAACAAGAAATTTCTTTGAAGGTGTTAGGCTTGTTTTAAATTTCTTAGATGTAGACTAGAAAAGTCATGAATACACCTTGAAAAAAATTCTTTGAAATTGTTTGACTATTATGAACTTTTCTTGGTATGAATTATTTTCAACAACCTTAGGTTGAGTGACCTTTCACCTAAAATTGAGCTTTTTCTTTGACAGATTGTAAGTTTCGCATTGACAAAGAATTTCGATTTGTCTACTGGCTGAAACGACTTAAAGGTAGCTTTTGGCTAGATAGATTACTGCCTTGTTGAACATTCCTCAGCTTTGCAGCTTGAGATTTAAAATGTTGTCATGATTGTAACTTTCTTCGATTTGTTTGTTTAGGAGCTTCTTGTGTTGGATCAATGGCTTCCACCCAGGTCCCATCTTCATCAAGGTAATCAATCAAATCTTGTGCTTATTCTTTCTTTGACCTGTACTTTTGTACTCCATAGCCTATGATGACACATGATTTTCTTGAGGCTATTATCTCCTTACCTTTGCTAGTGTCGTGGCGACCATTTTTCTTGGTGGAAATAGGAGAATTGGAATGTCTTCTTGAGATGTACTTGATTTGTTGTTGGAGACTCATTGAGCACTACACTACACAGACACACTTAGAGCCATGACATTGCATTAGTGGATCAAGGTGGCACTAGGCCTACCTTTTGATGTGTGTTGATATGTGTATGAAATGAATTACTTAAAAATCATCGAACACCAAGACACGTACACTTACAACCATGACATTGCATTAGTGGATCAAGGTGGCATATAGGCCTACCTTTAAATGTGTGTCGATGTTTGTGGAATAATTATGGAAAAATCACTAAACATTAGTACACGTACACTTATAGCCATGACATTGCATCAGTGGATTAGGGTGGCACTAGGCCTACCTTTTGATGTGTGTTGATGTTTGTGGAAGGATGTTGTATCTCTATTTTTGATTAAAAGTGGTCTTTGGACATACTTTCTTTGAGAATATATACTGCGTATATCAAGTACATGTACAACATTGGAGAGATTCGAAAAATAGTGGCTACAAAGCCTATTGATATATTGAACATGTATGTTGTTGGACAAGTATATATATTTGAGAAACAGTGGCTAAAAAACCTACTAGATATATGTTTATCCAAAACATAGAACAAAGCACCATACTAGAGAAACTTTAATGTTTGAGAAACAGTGGCTAAAAAGCCTACTTTTCTCCAAAACATAGAATATAACAAGGTACTATGTTAGAAAATTTGTTCTTGAGAAAACAGTGGCTAAAAGCCTACTTTTCTCCAAAACATAGAATAGAGCAAAGAACTATGTAGAGAACTCGAATGCTTAAGAACATAGTGGCTAAAAGCCTCGATTTTCCTCGAAAACATAGAACATTCTCTTAACATTACCCCTTTAAAGGAGCATGGAATGCGGCCTAATTCTTTTTAAGGGAATTTTTACAATTTCCCATGGTAGAAATACTTCTTCAAGTATTTCCCATTGATGAGCTTCTCTTGTGTGACTCTCCTTGTAGGTTTTCCTATATCGTTTCCAGGTAAGTACTTGATGCGCTTTGAAGGTCTCTCCCGCCCGGGAGACCATTTTCCCCAATTCTTTGTCTTTAGAACCAACTACGAATAATCTTCCAAACAAGCTCTCATACTTAAGCTTTTCCTCTTGATTCTCTTGTTACAAGTTTGAGCCACTTTATTTTTCTGGATTGACATGTAGTTGAAGGCTTGTACTCTTATGTCATCTGCTGATTCGAGTTCCATCATCATGGCCTCCATGTACTCTTGAGGAGTGATTCGAGATGTGCTTATGTGTAGCCCGTAGAGTATTCTTATAGCACCTTCTCGGGGTCTATTTAATTGGTGGAGTCGAACGATTCCGTGATACTCGTTTGAATTCTTTTATTTACTTTATTTATTTGTTTTTTTTTAAAGTGTCGGCGACACAGATTGGCGACTTAGACGAAGCGGATCCGAACGACGATTTACTCCGACCATTTTAATTTATATTATCAAAACATTTTATTTACATCATTTCATTTTAGAGTTTTCATTTACGTGGAAGCATTTCAAATGGTAGGCCCATAAACATTTACTTTTATATAATACGATTACAAAATGGCGTATCATGCCATTACAAATGATATACAAAGTACAATTTCAAGAGATTGACTCTTTTGTTCACAAAAATATCACGTATTTCAAAAGAAATGATATGCATATGATAAATTGTTATATGCTTATACGCATAACTTTCCTCTATGACTTTGCTTCTTGATCTTGCCTTATTTCTTGTTTACTCGAGACCTGCGCATAAATAAAAACTACACTAAGAATTTTCATGCTTAGTGGTTTTATACAGTTCTATTCCAATTTTTAGTTTAACACGACATGCATTTATCATAAACCATACCTTTTGTATCAAACTATATTCACGCTTATTCATTTTCACATGCTTTCACTTTATAAATCATTGATCATATCAAAATGTGCATTTTCACATGCTTTCCATTTATTTAACTCAAATCATGAGATTCAAACATATACTCCCAAGGATGTATTTAGTTTACAAATCCCATTTACACTCCAGCAGATTTGTTATTTCACTTTGTCTATAGAATTCACATTCATGGCCAGTTCTATTCGGTGAATCTCGTCCTTTTTTTCACTCGGTAATGTGCTTACACATTTTAACAATTTAGTCCCATCGCCCAGTGGATGCCAGTTAGTGCACCCCATCATGAGGTCATTTAAAAATGGCACACGCCATCATGACGGATGCCGATTGGTGCATCTCGCCAAGTGGGACATTTTAACAATGCCATACACCATCATGACGGATGCCGATTGGTGCATCTCGCCATGTGGGACATTACTGGCCCCGATTTGCCTTCGCGGATGTCGATTGGTGCATCCCGCCATGTGGTCCTTTGGTATATCGATTAATTCAAGATGTCAGAAATTTGACCAATTAGATTTACAATTCAATTAATCACTCACATGGAATTAATTGTCAGACATTTCAAATATCACATTTTCAAATCCATGTGCATTTTTGAAATATCATTTCAAAGATATACTCATTCCATATACCCATTTCAGATTTATTTGGTAAACTACCAAAACACTTGGAATCCGAAAATGATTACGGTGAACAAAGAACTAACAATACTTGAATCGGAATAGAGGTCCGAAGAACTAACCGAAGCTGTCGGCTCTCATTTCCTTCCCTTCGATCTCGGTCCTAGGTTAGGTGATCCTCACCTGTCCCTAGTTAATAACAATTACGCCACTCTTAGTGGATAAACGCAATTAATCTTCATTAACGGGTTTGGGTTAAGACACTAAGTGTCCATCAACTATCGGAGTTACGAATACGGTGTTGAAAACAAAATCAGTGCTCAGCGTGAGATAGTAGCTGCCATGGGTACCGAGGGGTGCCATTTTGGTACCTCGACCTTGTCGCGGCAAGGTATCCCACGCCTTGGCATAGGTCTATGCCGCGGTGTGGGTTCCCTACGTTGCGACATAGGAGCCCGTTTTTGCCCAGATTTTCCAATTTTCCTCATTTTTGCGATTTTTCTTCAAAAATCCTCAAAATCCCAAAACAAAACATGGGAATCACTCCCAATAACATCCTAATATCAACCTTAACCAACCATGAGCAAAACCCATGGATGGATTAGGGTTTTCACAACGAACATCATTAAGAGATTCTAGGGTTTGGTTCTTACCTTAAATCCCTTTGCACTTGAAGCCCTAGCCTTTTTCCTTCTTCCTTCTTGTAAGATCTTGAACAAACATGGAGAGATTCACACTAATCTCCAACTATTTCCAAACCCTAACTTTTTCTCCTCTCCCTCCCCTCCAAACACATTTTGCTCATATGAGCATTAAGGCAATGTGGTCTAATATCATATCACTTTAAGGCCATGTTTGGCTCACACAAATTCCATTTCTCATTTTCTCCTTTTTGGTCTTCATTTCACTTTCATTTATCATTTAATTCACTTTGAATTTAGCTTATTCTATTCTTGACCCTTGGGTCCTTATTTCAATTAAAAAATTTGCCCTTTTTAAACTTGGGTTTATTTCTGGGTTCAATCAATTTCTCATTTTAGCATATAACATTTAATCATAAGCCCACATATGCATTTCACATTTCACAATTTATCAGTTTCCCTGGAAAAACCTAAGTTTGGCTCAATTCATACTCGGAATATAAATAAAATTATTATAAAAATTATAGGGTATTTTTTGGGTGTTACAATTACAGATAACAATATTTATAACCTAACACCTCGGCCAGTGTGTATAGCTAGTATAGTACAGTGGTTCTAGGATCGTCTGCAAAGATGGGTTTTCTTCGTGGAAATTACTCACATTGAAGTTTAAACTGGTGAATCCACTTTGGATTTTGGGTTTTCTTAAAAAGTGAGGAGTTTTGTGTAGAAACTAAAAGTAAAATAAGTTAAAATGTAAAAGAAAATTCCTTGAAGTGTTAGGTCACTGGACTTAGGTTCCTAGGGAAAATGAGGGTCTCTCGAGTCTTTTCCTTGCATTAGGGAGCACCTATAGTCATCTCCCAAACTGGTTCTACATTTAGCTATGGTGACCAGAAATAACCATCCTTTGAAAATGGTATTCAACGAGCATTAATGGTCTCATAGAAGAAAAACAAGTCCTTGACTCACCTTCAATGGATCATAAATGATAACTAACGAACATCAACGGATCTAGTAATAAGCATCGAATGAGCCCATAAAACTGCGTCGCGGCAATTCAAAGAAGTGACTCGAAGGGATCTAACCTAGAGTTTAAGGAAAACATTGATGATAGTGAATACTTGTGTGAAAACCATGAACCCCCCAGCTTGCCTTAGATCCTTTGCCTAGTGGTGGCCTTCTACTTCCAAGAGGAAGGGGTTCTAGCCACTCATCCTTTGAGTTGTCATCCTCAGAGGCTGTTTGGCTAGTGAGAAAGTGGAAAGAAAATGAAAGCAAGAGCTTGTCTTTATAAGCCCACTTAAAAGCAAAAGTGATAATGAAAAACTATCTACAATGTCTTTTCTAGAGTACTATAACCAAACCCGATTACATATTACCAAAATAACAAAACAATATACTATTACAGGGGGACAAATTAGGAAGAAATCCAAAAAGTGACAAAAAAGTCAAAAAGTCAAAGAAGTAGCGGGATAAGTCCAACGGTGGCGGGGAAACTTTCGAGGCGGGCAATTTGGTAAAGTCAGAAAATTTGCAGCCTTGAGAGGCTCGCGGGGGCTAAATTCTCGTCTGCGGGGGTTCGCGAGGCTGAATTTGCGAAATTTCATAGGGGTTGCGAATACAAAATTTCCCAGGGGCTGCGAAATTTTGCAACCCTTGAGAAATTTCCAAGGGCTACTGCATCTCTCTGTTATGCTTCTGGTTCTACCTTTTTCTGCTCTGATTTTTATTGATTTCTTATGCTTGAGATGAATCCCTATATATGGTATAAATAGCCTGTAAAAACAACAAAACTTGCCATAACATTTGATCAGTAGCATTGCAAGGTCCTTAACATGCCAACTGGGTTAATTAGGCTAATTATTATGCAAAAAGTGCTCAAAACCCGTAGTAATAAGAGTGAAAAACAACACTATTTAGGTAGTAATTAAGGAGTAAGGCCATTTTCCTGGAAACTCTTAGAGAAGGCACCACCACTTCCATTGAGAGTATTACATCTTGTCTATAAGTTGGAGCAAAAGGACTTACCCTTGTAAAGCTCCTTTTGGAAGTTCTGTATACCCACAATGTCTTTGATAAAATCCTATGACAATCTCTAGGATTCTCCTCTAGCATTTTCTCTATAATTCCTATCAACACTTTGTTAGATGCTTATGCTTGTCCATTAGCTTGGGCATAAAAAGGAGTTGATTTGATAAGTTGTATCCCATAATTCACAACAAAGTAATTCATCTCCTCTTCAATGAACATTGTTCCTTGATCAATAGTGATAGATTGGGGAATCCCAAACTTATGAATAATTTGCTCCTTGATAAACTGAATCACATCCTTCTGTTATGCTTTTTTCAATGGAATTGCCTCCACCTGCTTAGTGAAATAGTTTGGCAACTAGGATGAAGTTGTGCCCCTTTGATGATGCTGGATGAATATTTCCAATTAAATCCATGGCCCACCCTCTGAATGGCCATGGCTTTACTATTGAATGCAATTCAACAATATGAATCCTTTGTATTCTTCCATATTTCTAACACTGTTGACAACCTTTGGAGTAGGTGATGTAGTTTTATAATGAATTGACCAAAAATAGCCGTGTCTTTTAATTAACCATCGCATCTTTACTCCAGATTGATGGGCTCCACAAACTCCTTCATGAACTTACTTCATAACTTCCATGTTGTCTGGGAAAGATAACCACTTGAGAAATAACCCATCAAATTCTTTTTTGTATAGATCTTCTTCTAGTAGAACATAATTCTGAGTTTAAGTCGTCGTTATGTGGGGAACCCTCTTGTTTGGATTCTCTAAATATTATCTGAATTCTGTTCTCCAACTCCAACAATATTCATGCCATTGTTGAAGATGTCTAGTTATCCCCATTAAAAAAATTGAAGGGTGATTCTTCTTCTCTATCATGATGAGCTTATGGGTCAATTCTTCACCCATTTTTACACCATAGGCTATTTGAGCAAGCTCATTAGCCTCCAATTTGATTCCCTAGGCACATGTTCAAATTCCACATTGTTAAAAGAGTCTAACAATTGAGTGGCAGTAGTAAAGTAAGGAGCTAATAGCAAGCTATTGCACTTATACTCCCTTTTTAATTGCCAAAGTAGGAATTAAGTCTCAATGACGAACATCTTTTGCCCCGAGGTCTGCAGGATCTCTCGCCAATCACCAAAGCTTCATATGGCCCGATTATCGGTGCATTGAGGCAGTTGAAAGACAATGTAGTCTTTACTCCCCTTGGTGAGATGATCACTATTCCCACATCAGCTAAATTCTTTATGCTTGAACTATCAAATTTAAGGATCCAAGGTTTTTTTTCTGCTCCATAAATTCCCAGCTCCATACTTTGCTCTGTTCCAATCTCTAGGAAAGGATGATCAGCTAGGAAATTTGCTAATGCTTGTCCCTTGATTGATTTTTGTGGAAAATAAACCAAGGTAAATTCTGACAAAGCAAGGGACCATTTACCAATTCTCCTTGCCGTCAGTTATTTGATTGTATGCCCTTCATAGGTCAGTTTAAGAAACCACATAAACTCGAGACTTGATCAGTATGTCATTTTAGTAAATGCAAAGTACAAGGCCAAATGTAATTTTTCAATCAGAGTATATCTTGTTTATGCTGGATTTAAGACCCTACTCAAATAATATATTGCCTACTCATGACCTTTAGAATTGCTTTGTGCTAAAAGACAACCTATTGGCTCACTTGTGGCTAATAAATATAATTTAAGTGGATAACCTTGTATAGGAGGCATTAAAATAGGAGGTTTAAAGAGGTACTTTTTTATCTTGTCAAAGGATGCTTGATGTTGTTCCTCCCACCTAAGCTCTTCCATATCTTTCAACTTCACCAAGTTAGAGAATTCCTTGGTTTTACCTACCAAGTTAGAGATAAATCTTCTTAAATAATTTATCTATCATAGGAACTTTTGGAGTTCTTTCCTTTTTTGTGGAGCATTGGCTGAAGCAATAGCTTTTGCTTTGTTTTGACCTACTTATATCCCTCTTTGGTAATGTTAGACCAATTTGTTCAAACAAAGTTAACAACCTCTTGCCAAGAGATTATTATCTAATCCTGGCAGCAGCCTTAGCTTTTGACCAATTTTGATGAAAATATATGTTTGCCTTTTTTTTTTTTTTTTTTGCATTCATTAAAAAATTTTATTGGTCTAAATCATTGTAAGTGCACAGATCGTACAAGTAATAAAAGTGGATTTTCATTAAGTCCAGATATTGTTCCCACGAGGATGGATGATGAATCATAAGACCAACTACCCTAATTACTCAAGCTACTTACTATTTGAACTCAAATATTAAGATGATTTGAGAATGAATAAAATAATTCTAAGTAATCTCACTAGTATACATAAAATATTAATAAGAATGGAATTGAGAGTTCACTGAGTTAGACAACAATGGGACATAGAACAATGAATAATTGTCAATTTCTATATCATTTTGAATGTTAGCTAAGCCATAAGTTGGAAAGCTGAATTTTTCAAAGATGCATTGTGGTATAGTTTGGATTTCTCCCTTAACCATACCTTTCACTAATTAGAGATTCATGTTCATTTTTGACTCATGAATCCTGTCCTTCTGTGAGATATAATCTCTAAGGGCAGTATTTTCCTTTTCAATACTTCATACCGAGATCTTGAGATGAAAAATTCTTGCCCCATAGTGGCACCTGTGATCGATGAAATTTTCATCTCCTTAATTAGATCCTTGCTAACATGAGGATCGCGTGCTTTCATCAAAAGAAGGAGAAACACCAGGTTATTAAACTGATACTTCGTAAACTATCACCAAAATAGTAGTTGGTGATTTATACGAGTCATCTTTAGAAGTTCATTAGTTCCAAAGTATTAGTCTCTGTACCCACAAATAAGCACTCTATACCCTCGGGATTCTCATCTACGTGTCACCTTGAAGGCCTCTTTGAAATCAAAGCAGATACAATAATTTGCTTGGGTACGATACTAGTAATGGGAATAATTAAGTTAAAAATAATACCCGATCAAATAAATTCCAGAATTCACAATAGGCGTTCTTCCACTTTGTGCGAGAAAAATGACTATCATAATCGACCCATTCGGAAGGCTCAGCAGCACAAAATTGGATTAACTCATATCGGTGACTAACTGATCAGAAAATTCACTGAAAGTGTAAATGAACCATGAATAAAATGCAAATCCATAAAGTTTCCAAATTCCATTTAATTCAAAACAGTAGAGAAAGAGAAAATTTTATAAGAAATCATAGCTCGAAGCTGCACTTAAGTTCATTACTCAACTCCGGAAAATCAAAAGAAAACTAACTAAAAACAACACTCAAACTAAATCTACTAAGAAGGAAATAAAAGAAAAATAAATAGACAATAATATCTGAAAAGAGTCTTGACTACCAAGATCACGGAATTGAGTATATGATGCCCTAGATCGTCTATTTATAGACCTTCCAATGTTGAGCCGCATTTCAAGATAGTGTGGATCCACAAATTTATATTAATTTGTTCAGCTCTATCATGACATAGAAAGTTACATTCTTGCGGCAATTTGATCTTTGTGCGTTGGCTTTGTCTTGTCTGATTTTGTTGCGACACATTATTCAGGCTTTCTTTCTTGGATTATGTCGTGATAGAATTTAATAATGTCGCGACAGAGTTTTGATGCAGCAGTCTTGTTCTTGTCACAACAGGAATGTCTTGTGTTGCGACATACTTTTTGTTTGCAACCAGCTTCTCATTTCTTTGCATACATTGTTGCGATATCAATTTGCTATCGCGACAAAGCATTTTCCTTTTCAGCTTGTCTACTATGTCGCGACAGATTTTTCTATGTCGTGTGAGATTTCTGTAGTTCTTTATCAACTGCATCGCGGCGGAGTTTTCTTTGTTACTCACGAGACTTTCTTCTCTGTCCCTTGTCGCTGGCTGAGCTATTTGTTGCAACATATAAATCTTTGTTGCAACAGACTTGACTTGGCTATTCTCAGTTCTCTTTCAATTTTTGTCGCGACCAAGTTTCTTTTGCAGCCAGCGACAAATTCTTCATCTGCAGCTTTTATAGTCGCGATAAGCTTCCTTGTTGCGGCAGTGCACTTGTGATTCTTCACTATGTGTAAATAACTTTCTTTGTTGCCATTTCCTCTTATGTGCTCTTCAACTTGTTGTCGCGATAGGAATTTCCTTGTGTAATGAAACCGGTTGCTCTTTGTTGTGAACTCGGATGTTATGTCGACGAAGTTTTCTTTATGTGGCCGAAATGCTTCCTTGAGATTGTCACATCCGCCCCCGTCCACCATGGAGGCGAGGGGCGTGAAGCGGGCGGGACTCTTTACTGCTTTCAGACATTGATTGTGCCCCAGTCTTATATTGTATCAACATATTGTATACAAAAATACAAAATAATACTACCCTTTGTAGTGGTGTTTATAGTATCCTATACATCCAGTCCTGAGTCCCATTTACATATACAAAAACTATATATTTACATTTACAAATCAGAGCGCGGAACCTACTATGATGAACCCCTACTAGTGTGCTGGCCCATCAGTATGTGGAAGATTGCGGACATCCTCCTCTGTACCTACACGGATTGAAAACACGTGCTAAGCTTTACGCTTAGTGGGAAACATATGTCTTATGCATATACACATTTATAGAAATCATATAACAGTAACAGATATCAGAATTTTTCATGAATTCATATAATAAACTTACACGCTTACTTGTACTTGTAGTAAACTTATACTTGTTCAATTTTCCCGTAAGATACATACTTGTACTTATAGCAGATTTATGCTTGTTCATATCTCCCGTAGGAGTTACAGAGCTTATACTTATACTTTTAGCAGACTTATACTTGTATAGAAGTACCCGTAGGTACTACAGAACTTACACTTATATAGTGGTAACCGTAGGTACATTCATAACAGAACGATGTCCATTACTTTAATCTTATTCATTATTCAAACTTTTATCATAAAACTGTTGGATTACCTAGACTAGTAATAAGAAATGAGTAGGACGTATAGCATATCGTGCCAAGGTCTTTGTCACGATGCCCAGTGTCGTAGCACAAAGCGAGTACCCGACAACGATTAGAACATGCTGCTGCGTAACAAAGTCTTTTGTAGCCTTTAGTAGGAGTGCCGAAACATTGATCAAACGTGCTTTGCCCACATAACGAAGTGCGTAGCACTGGAAAGTGTCTAGCCCAAGTTAGAGCGTGCGCCCATGTAGCGGAAGTATCGTAGCATTGGCCGGGAGTGTGGTGTCATTTGTAATATCTAGTCTTGAGGCATCCTACGATTAAAGTAATGTGTTTAGAAACTTATTATCTTATCATATGGGCATTAAGTTTGCCCACTTCCAAGCGGTAGGCGAAGTGATGCGTTTTCACTTAGTTTCCTTCTTATTCAGATCCTCATTATTCATTTATTAGGGTTCCTATACCCTCGGTGTGCATTGGGGCTTAATAATGTATGAATACCAAAACGTTTTGTAGACGGTGGTATCGGGGTACCACTTTAGTTGGTACCGGTACTGACTCTGATGCATGTTGAATGCTGGTACCACTTTGTCTTGATCTGGTCTGACTTTGGTTACGGTGAGTGGTATTGAGGTACCACTTGCCTTAGTCTGGTGCCATTGGCCTCTATGGGTGGTGCCGGTACCACCATTGTTTTAGTACACCTTTCGAGATAAAATGATCACATATTGCTTCTTGAATTCCTCGGGAAGAAATCGTATGACTTGACCAGTAAGCCTCATCATGTAGTAAAGAGGAATTTCGCACACTCTAGATTCTCCTACGGCCGCAATGCATTTAATCGAAAACATTCTTTCAGTTCTTCGAGCCAATTTTCCATCATGGAAGGCTCATCATCTTCTTTCCCGAAAATCCTATGGGTGATATTTGTCATTCTCTCTATGGCTGTCCATTGAGGAACAAGCTGTAGCTAGTTGTCTGCTCTTTGCAATGCTGAGCTATTTACGAGGATATCCATAGCACCTCCTGCTACTTGACCTTGCTCACGAATCGACCTGGGTATGGACAGCGCCCACCTTCACGCTTCTTGAGGAAGCTATTTGGGTGACTTCCTGAGTCACCTCCGACCCTATGGGGTCCTGAACCATCCATGCTTACCTATTAAGACCGACAAGATTCGCATCAGAGTCACGTCATCCTTTATATGCAAATGCAATGCATGTCATAAACAATTTCAAAAATCATTTACAAAAAATTTCAAATCATTTTTGTAGAAGCCTTTAAACCTAGGCTCTAATAATACCAATTATGACGGCTGTAGCCCCAGTACGGCTTTGACACGGCGAGCAGAATCAGGACACGGTCCTCTGTTTCTGAATCCGTACAATTCCTTTTCTAAAGCAGTTCAAATACTCGATGAAAATATATATATATATATATATATATATATATATATATATATATATATATATATATATATACATGCAGCCACCACTTTAACATAAAGGGGCCCATCCATTTGATAAAAAAACTCTTTTTTTTTTTTTCGATATGGCATTTCATGTCCATTTGGTCCATTTACACATTTATACATTACAACTTATTATAAACCGTTTCAATACAAAATATTTACACAAAACAAAATCGAGATTTGTAAAAGTGTCAATATATTTCATGGACTCATGGTTGGGCTTTACTTCAACTCCGTGAGGCCTTGACGTTGACTCTGAATCGCTGCGGTCTTTTCCTTCGTACCTGTTCACTCGGTACCTGTGTGATGATAAAACAACGTGCTAAGCATTTTCATGCCTAGTGGTTCTATACATTTCTCTCTTCATTTCAGTTTAAGTAAATCATGCATTTTTCTAAATCAATGCCTTTATAAATTTTATTTTCAATGACCAATGCGGTACAATACATATATGTATATTTTCATTTCATATACATTCAAATTACAATTCATTGGTCATTTCAATCATGATTTCATATCGATAAATCATTCTAACACAAATCATACATTTCACAATTTTCTTTTCATTTTTCCCTTAAGCGAATTTAACTTATGCTTTCGGTGCATAAGATAACGAATCACTGGCATGGTCCTGCTGGGCTGCAAGCTGGTATAAAAAAAAGTTTTATAACACAGTACGGTCTTACTAGGTTGCTGACTGGTTATTAAAAATCATTTTGTGAACACTACCGATACTGTCGCGCTGGGCTACGGATCGGAGTGACACATCATTACGTTTGGCGTAGTACTGCTCATTTGACCCTTATTGGTATACCAATCTATCCTTAACTTTCGAATTTAACAGGTTAACACATTCTATTAAAAGGTGCTCAAATCATTCATAGCAATTAGAGTATATAAATTTATATCCAAATACTTGGTTTCCAATACTCATGCAATTTTTCATGTGCAATTCATTTCACAATCAGTTGTATCAAATCAATACGCAATTTATCGCAATTCATTTCAATAAATCCACTTATTTCATAATCCTTCAAACATTTTAGAAATATATAGAGAGAAGTGGACAAAAGACCAAGTCATTTATGAAACAAGCGAATACACATGCATATTCATATAAAACCTTGCAGATTTAGTTTGTCAAACAAAACACAAGCAGAAACAAGGAAAGAAGTGTGAAGAACAAACCCGAAAAAGGTTATTAGAGCTCTTAGATTCTATCCTCCAGTCCTGTTCTTAGGTCAAGTTTTCATCACCAAACCTAATCCATCACAAATATGTCATAATCAAGAAACGACCGAGAAAAAAAAATCGGTTATTGCATTCTAAGTTTTTTTGTTAGGGTTGATGTCACCACCAATACACCTTCACTTGAAAATTTTTGTAGAGGACATATGAGCCCTTTTGCTCATTCTTCCTTCAGAAAATGATATCTCTAGTATAATTTCAGTAGGAATTGGAATCATCTCATTTAGATCACCCAAACTCAAATTCACAGTTTTAATGCCAAATTAGTGCGATATGCAGCTCATGGTTACTAACTATTATTCTTGATTTCGGGGTCTTAAATCCTTAAATTAGTGATAGTTTCTTCTCACGCATTTTTAGATATGGTTCCTAAGGTTTCTTCTCCAATTGGAATCATCCAATTTGGATCACCAAAACTTAAGTTATTGCATTTTACATCCAAACTACTCTAATTTGAAAAACAGAATCAGATTGTTCTTGAACATAGCTCCACTTTGACGGGTTTCTGGGCACTTTGAGGTTAAAAATTGTAAACACTTCCTTACATTAAATTATTCCCCTAGAAGTCTAGTTTACCCATAATTTTGAATAACTCAATTTGGATGAGTGAAACTCAACTTACGACGAAATACTCTGACTACACTCAAGCAGAGCATACCTATCATTTCACGAAACTCACATTTAAGCCCATATTCCAGGAGCCTTCCAGCAAGTTTGCTCCTAGTACCTTCTATACATTTGTAGCTCTAAATCTTATGGTTCTTTACTAATTGGAATCACTCAATTTGGATGATTATAACTTAACTTATAGCCAAAACAAAAACAAGGGTTTTGAAAATTTTTTGACAGCAACTCCTTTGAAACTTCATTATTTCCTTTATACAAAAATTCCTCAAAACCAATCCAAACCAATTAAAACAACGTAAAACAGCCTCAAACTGAACTAAAACCATCCAAGAACACTTTACACAAAGTTAGGGTATTTTTCTCCAAACCCAAACACAAGCAAAGAGGGGTTTTGGTTGGGTTTCCTTGTAATCTCTTATGAGAGCCTCTTAACTCTTCTTCTTGAACCAAACTTGATCTCTACAATATGGAGAGAAAACACCAAGGAATTGCCTTCTTCTTCTCCTCTCTACCCATGTGTCTCTTTCTCCCTTGTGAAAATGAGAAACCTCCTAATTTACAAGACCACTTTTGGTCTTTTCTTTTTACAAGATTAAGGCCTTGTTGGCCTTCACTTTTGATAAGTTTTTTCCCCATTTGCTATTTGGTCCTTCATCTCTCTTTCATTTTACCACTTCAACCAACCATTATTCCACTTTGGCATATTGACTTCTTTATTTATGACCTTTGGGTCCTGAATTAGTAATTATAATTTATGGCCCGTAATTTTTTATCAATTTAAACCCCAAAAAAATGCAATTTAATTTGTTTTATACCCTAAACATGTTATCAAACTGTTAGGGTATTTTCAGGGCGTTACAAGATCCATTGACATTCATTAGTTATCATTTATAGGTTATTGGAAGGCGATTCAAGGTGATGTTTTTATTTCCTTCAAATCCTAGGTTCGATCCCTCCGATTCACCTTGAATGGTTAGTATTTGGTAAGCTCTCAGGGCTCATTGGATACTTATTGCTATATCTAGTGATGTTCGTCAGTTATCATTTATAGGCCATTGGAAGATGTTCTTCACTGTCCGAGACCATTAATGGGAAACAAATACCATTTTTCAAGGATATTTATTTAGGGCCAGTTATTATAGCTAAACCCGAGAATCGTTCGGAGATAACTATAGGTTATCACTCCCATCACGAAAGACCAAGGAAAACCCCTCACTGCCTAAGGAACCACGAAACCTAATGACCTGGAACTCAAGGGAATTTCTTATTTTTACATTTATTTTTCTTCCTAATTTTTTACTTTATGCTTTATTTTTATTTTTATTTTCTCTCTAAATTCCACTCTTTTTATCAGAACCCAAATATCCAAAATGAATTCACCAGTATAAGTCTCACTGTCAGTCATATTACCAGATGGAGCTCAGTTTTTCAAAGCTGGATCACAAATAATAGTGACTAACTGATAAGGTAAATGAACTCCAGAAAATTTCCAAATTCATTTGTCAGAACTGGCGATGAAAAACAAAATTTTCTGACAAACCCGGCTCGAAACTTGCAGTTCTTGTTCAATCTAAAAAGAGCTTCTTCAAATGCTACTCTAAAAAATAAACAAAAGAAAAGAAAAATAAAAGAAAAATAATATACAAGAGTCTCTAGCTATCCAGAAGTTCCTGGTTTGGCGGAAGCTATGCACAGTGCCCTAGATGTGTTTATTTATAGATTTTCAAATGATGGGCCTCACTTCTAGGAACTAATTGTGGATCTCCATAAATTATGGCCCAATTAGTAACTTTGTCGCAACATAGAAAGTTTTGTCGAGACAAAGTTTTCATCTTTGTCACCCAGCATCTTGTCATGGCATGTAGTTTCTGTCGTGACATATTTTTATCCTCTCTTCTCAAATTTTGTCGCGACATAAGTTGGCAATGTCGCGACATAAGTTGGCAATGTCGCGACATAGATCTTCGTAGGTTGTCTAGTTTATGACACGACAAAGCTTTTCTTGTGTCGCGACAATTCTTGAATACCTTGTAGCTTAAATACTTGAATAGTATGTCGCGACATCAAATTCTTTGTCGTGACTAAGTGTCTTTCTGCTGCGCTGCTTTGTGTCGCGATATAGAATTTTTGTGTCGCTACAAAGTTTCTCACAATTACTGATGCCATTATTGCGACAGGACTTTTCTTTACTGTCTCGACCTAATGTCATTGCTCCTGGTGATTATATTTGAGGCTGCATCATGACATTGAAGTCTTTGTCGTGACATATATGTCTTGGTTGATCTCATGTCTCTTCCGTTTCTTGTCGCAAAATAAAACTTCTCTGTCATGACAGAAATCTCTTACTCAGCAAATTTTATTATCCCAACAAAGAATTTTGCCTTGTTTTCTTTACTATCTTTCTTCTGTCGCGATAGTAGTTGTCTCTGTCGTAATAGAGTTCACTTTAGCCTCATGTTGTGTTTGTCACGACTTAAAAATTTTCTATTGCGACAGAGTCTTCTTATCTTTCATTGTTGACTCACGAATGTTATTAATACTTAACATAGATCTACCTTGGTCTTGTCATAAGATGAAATGTCTATAGCAACATCAAAAATTTTGTCGCAAGCACTTTGTCTTGATTTGTCTCATTGTTTTTCTATTTTTTGTCACAACATTAAATTTCTCTAGTGTGACGGAGTTTCTTACCCTTCAAAGCTGACTATAGATTTTGTGTTGTGATATAGTTGTCTCTTGTCATGACAGAGCTCTTCTGCTATCTTCAATTCCTTATGTCGGGAAATAGTTGTGAGATGTCGCGACATGAGTTTCATTGCCAAATGCTTGATCAGAGTCATGACATGAGTTAGGAATGTGGCGACATTCTTCTTCATGAACTTCTCCAGCTTTGTCGCGACATAAAAATCCATTGTCGCGACATAAATAAATCAGTCTATAAAAAATTATGTCGCGATAGTCTTCTTTTATGGATTGAGTTCAGCTTAATCCTTGCTATGACATAACTCCTTGATTCGTGCCACGGTAGGGTGAGCGGAATCAACAAAATTTGTTTCCTATGTTCCTCCCTGCGAGCGTAGTCAAGTTCTTAACGATATAAGCGGTCTAGGGTCGAACATGGGGATGGGTTTTCTCATCCCGAATGATTGCATTAGTGTTTGAAAATTGGTGAGGCTTTAGTTTGGATTTTTGGTTTGGTTAAAAACAGGGGAGGTTGTATGTTCACTGACTGACTGAAATGGTTAAAGTGAAGTGTGAAACGGTAACCTTGAAGGCTTGGGTCACTAGCTTGATAACATGGAACTATTGATGTCCTCGAGTTATTTCCTTGTATTATGGCCAGTGACATATAGTCAAGCCAAACCGGATCTTTGTTTAACTATAAAAACCTAACCCCAGGCCACTCTATTTGAGTAAAACCAAGTACTAGAAAATTCAAGTCCCATTCGGTTTTAAAACCTATCATTCAACCTCATTTCGGTGAAACACGTAAATGGCATCTAAGGATGTCGGTGCATCTAGCATTAATACCTTTGAACCTACTTTTATGTAAGTGACCAAAGGAACAACATTAAATGGCATTGTTCTAGTTTGGAAGGTATGGAACCATAAATGCCCAGTGCCTGTATCATTTTTAAAGCATGGACAACCTGCGACAACTGAAAACCAAGCTAGCCACCTCTCGTCAAAGCTATGAGGCTTAGCCAAGCATCCCTTGAGTTGTCATCCTCAAGGGGGTGTTTCAGCAGCCTAGAAAATGAAGAAGAGGGGAGAAGAGGCAAATGAAACAAAATGAAAATCTGGGAATTTTTATAAAATGAAAAACTGCACACTTGTAAGAAATTACTTAGGGTTACAAAATTATGAGGTTTATATAGTCACCAAAAGTGTGAAAATACAAGAATGCCTAAAATATTGGCTTACAAAAGGGACAAGGTGGTAATACACCAAAAGCGTGGTCGTTTGGCATTAGTACCTGAAAATCATAGGGTAGCCATTTCGCTATGGAGGAGATTTGGCTAGCATAGCGAAAATTCGCTAACTGGCGAAATTCTCTGAATAAGCGAGTGGAAAATTTCGCTATCAATGGTAATTTAGCTAGCTAGCGAAATTTCACTAACCTAGCGAAATTTATGTCGAATAGCGAAATTGGTTAATTTCGCTGGGCGCCGATGATTTCGCTAGCTAGCGAGGTGCTAACTAAGCGGGGGTACCCAAGGCCGCTAGATTTATGAAATTTCGCTATGATTCTTGAAATTTCGCAATCGACGAAATTTTTAGCAATCATAGCGAAATTTCTGGAGATTGCTCTTGCATCACTGATACGCTGCTTTGTTTTTTTTTTGTCCTCTCTTTGCACTCTTTGTTCATCACTTTGTCTTCATTTCTTCATTGAATCTTTATATTTCGCCTGGCTCGGTAAAAATCATCGAGAATCTCGCATTCAACACCAATCTGAAGCTAAGCTCATTTGTTTGAAGTCATCAAAACTCTGAAACTAACCAAAACAATCTCGAAATGGCATTAGTGGAACCAAGTGGACATGCACATTAGTTGGCTTAATTGATATGGTCAGTGTAAGCACCCAGAAAACCTATCACGAATAGGGTTGAAATTGCACTTTTTGAAGCTAATCACTAACCGACACGTTGCTAGTCCCTTAGCAATTCTAAAATAATCAGGACATGCATGCTGTGATTTTACAAAAAGTGTATACGGTTCAAAAGGTGTATATCTGAGATAAGCATTACCTTTAAAATGAACAATTGAGACTAGTTTGAAAAACACGACATGAGAGGAAACGAAACCATATATAAGGAGAACAAGTTTTGAATGATATCGGATCTAGGAAATCCAACCTGAATTTCACAATCTATTAATTCCCTAATGTAACCAGATTGAGCCAATAAATTGCAAAATTATTCCCTCCCCACAACCTAGCTAATTCCATGGCCTTAAACTGTTGAACAACCTAAATAGGATTAGCTACACACTTGTGTCTTTACTTGACTAAATTGTAGGGTGCAATGCTAAGACTCGACTTCTGCCAAATGCATTATAACGAGGGTCCACCGATGACTCCCAACCAGTGGGTTTAGGGCATCAAGCCAAAGGATAACTCTGGAGTTTCACCGGACTCAGACCGGCTTAGGAATTGAGCTCTGACACGCTAAGCTCTACCCCATCCCACTTGCATCTACTTGAACACTAAATCGATTAACTCCCAACCAACTAAGGTTTTAGGGCACTTCAGGGCTTAGGAAGCTTTCGCCATATACCCCTCGGACCGTATTCGGGTTTCAAGGCAAAGCGTCACGGCTTTTATTTTTCTTTCTCTTCTTTTCTTTTTCTTCTTTTCTTTTTCTTTTTGCTTTTTCTTTTCCTTTTTGGAAGACTACATTAGCCTTCAAACATAGGTAAAACTAACCTATTATGGGTCGTCAACAAGCCTAAGGCCGGCTTTGCAAAGTGAAAGGAGGTACATAATTTCACAGCTTATTGGTACAATCTGGTGTGCAGTGTGTGAATCAGCTAAAGGGGGAAAGTTCGAGGTTGAACATGCTAAAATCTCAATTGACCAAAAACTAAATCATGCATGGAATTGTTCTAACATTAAGGTAACATACAGGGCTTCAATTTTTCAACTAAAGGCAAGAGTAGAAATACCAAAATATAGGTGCAGTGGTTGTAAGTATGTAGAAAAATGTGATTTGCATGAGTATATTTCTATGTGGTGTTTGAAAATTATCAGCTTTCAAAAAGAAGCGTGTGGTACCTCAATAGAAGATGAAACAGCGGTTTTTGAACCCGGGAGGGAATGGCATGGGTGGGCGGTGCACACCTCTTTATAGCTGCAATCTGAGGAGGAGAAAATGAGATTTTTCCTGCCTTGCAACTCTGCAACATTCAAAACAAAAAATTGTGATAAGATAAAGCATAAATCACGAAAATATTTGAAAGAAAATAGGTAAAAGAAGAGAGAGGAAGAGAAGAGAGAGAGAAGAAGAATAGGGGGGGGGGGGGGGGGGCGCACACTAAAGCCCAAATTAAGACTTAAAATAATATAAGTAAAAATTTCAACAAAATTTGGAGTGGTCTCCAGTTCCTGCGGAACCACTCGATTGCGTAGCCATTGGATCTCGAGGAGGGTCCAGTAGGAGCTCCTCCGCACATGTAGTGGTGTATTACTCTGGATCATATCAAATCCACATTGTTTTAGGCAACGGTCTCTAGTGGCAATGGGCTATTTGTTCTTGGCGAGGAGGAATTGTGGATTCTTCATTAAGCGCTTCATTGTTCTCATCAATTCTTCACGATGTTTGTTAGTATCATGCCTTCCTACCCGTGTACTTACTCTGGGCCAAACTTCATCAGATTTGCTCCCATCATCCTCAGCTGGTTTTTGCTTGTTGCTCAAGTGGAAAATGTTGAGCTCCAGTGTCATGTTGCCAAATGTGAGCTGCATGACCCCATTTCGGCAATTGATAATGGCATTTGATGTGGCCAGAAATGGCCTACCCAATATAATGGGCACTTGATTAGTGCCCCCTGCCTCCAGTTCTGTGTCGAGATACGAAATCACGGATAGTAGAACTTATCTGCTGCAACACATCCTCCACTATCCTTTTGGTATTTTCCTTTGAGCGATAGGCTAAGGTTAGGAATTGATGTTGGTTGGTTTAAGCTCTCCCGAACCTAGCGCTTATACTTAGTATGGCGATGGGTTTACAGCAACTCCTAAATCTAGCAGTGCTTTGTCTATGCAAGTCCCACCAATGTTAACTGAAATTGTGGGAGATCCTGGATCCTTGTATTTGACTGGGTTCTTGCTTTGGATTATGGCACTAACTTGCTCAGTTAAAAATGCCTTTTTCTCAATGCCCAACCCCTTCTTGATTGTACAAAGATCCTTCAAAAACTTTGCATAGGCATGGACTTGTTTGATGATGTCTAAAAGGGGTATGTTCACCTTCACCTGCCTTAGGACTTCTAGGATGCCTGCTTGCTGGGATGCCTTCTTCTTGCTTCTTAGTGCCTGGGAAAATGGAGGTGGCATGCAATGCTTCGTGATCCTCCTTCGGGAAAATGTGTTAAACTCCATTCTTACCTTTTTTGGTTTCCTCAGGCGGCTTGGGCATTGGTGATCAACCTCTTTTCCACTCCCCTCAGGGTGATTATAGCCTTGACCTCATCCATTCCTGAATTGCTAGATGAACCTACCTCATGCACTCCTTTTGGATTTGGCAATGTTTGGGAAGGGAACCTTCCTCTCTCCTGTACCTCCAGAATATTGTTGATCTTTGTGATCGAATCTTCTTGAGTTATGCATTTTCTACAGTTAGATTGCTCAGCCTCCCTATTCTCTTGATCAGTGCTCTCTCACAATTATCAGTATTTATTACTTAATTGTGCATTGATCCCTTTTTGTTCTTCCACAAGTTGCCCACCACCTTGCTCAAATTGATATCGCTTATTCATTTGGAGAAGTGAATGATGGTGTTTGTGGTTGAATGAGGAACCAAAAGCGTGGTTTGGCTGGGGAGCATAGGCGGGGCGATTAGGTTTCGAGGATAGGTTAAATTGATTTTCCAGGTGGAATTGTAGAATGACCATATGGGGCATTAGGTTGTGGCTTGTATTGACCCTCGACATTTGCATATTCTAACATCAAATCTACCGTGATGGGCGGTCGGATGATGTTCTCTGGATTAGCGGTGGGTTGACATGGCCAGTGACCAGTTGGCTTTGTGCGAGTGTTTTAGATCCTTGCACACTCAGGCCTCTTTCCTTCTAGCTCCTCCCACACTCCCTAGTTAGGGTTGAGATTTTGCTGTTCCATATCCTCTGAAAGTGTAAAAATTCCTCCCCGCACCCCAGTGTCTTGAGGGCCTCAGTTTTCTCCACCTCTCTCGGGTTTGGCTCATCCCAACCCTTGGAAGTTTCAGCCATAACTCAAAGAAATCCATGGTCTCATCCGGGTTTTGTTTCGAAAATCCACCTCCACATGGTTTCTATGGTGCTTCATGTGGGGGACATACCATTATAGAAATGATTCACTTAACATCCAGTAGGCCACGTGATGTGGGCCAAGCACTGATGGTATCCATGAATCTCTCCCAGCATTGGTAGAATTTCTCATTGTCATAGGCCGAGTAAGTGTAGATCTGCCTCTTCAAACTGTTGGTCTTTGTGGCACTGAAGAATTTCTTCAAAAATTCAGCTTGAAGATCGGCCCAATTTCTAATCGTTCTCGGCAAGTGGTTGAACCATGTTTGGCTTGTCCTTGAGATTAAGCGGGAAATGCCTTCAGCGAAGCGACTCCATGTCGGTTATACCTTCCTTGAAAGGTAGTGCCTTTTCTCAAATCGTATGTGTGATATGGATTTTCATTCTCCATACCATGAAAAGTGGGAAACGAGGGTACTGGGTGGGTCTCCTTTGCTACGTCTCGGCCGGGAGGTATGATGCGAGAGAGAACCTTAACTTTCCCCAGGATGGTGTATGTGTTCCTCAGCGTCATGCCATTTGATTCATAGGAGGTGTTTGTTGACTTTGTTGTTCCTCGGGTAGTGGATCCATTTGGTCCTTTGTACTGCTTGATTTCACTGACCTTGTTCAATTGGTGCACTCACTCTTTATAATCCTGATCTCTCTGTCCAGTCTTTGCCTCAACTTACATTACATAAAATGGAAACCTGCAATAAAAATGCAAACAAGCTTGCAAAAGGGTTAATGTTAGTCAAATAAGCGGCGCCAGAAAAAAAACAAAAAGCGGTGCGATGGCGCAAGTAGTGAAAACTTGCGATTCTGGCAAGTGAGAAATTCAAAGGGTCTAAGGTCACCTACGCGTAATGAGGATTACAAAGTACCGCGAAACTCATCATCGTAGTTTGGCACCATCCGTAGCAGCCATTTGATTAGTGCCACGGTAGAGGTGTAGGAATCAACAAATTTGTTTCCTGTTCCTCCTCTTGCCGTGATCAAGCTACTGCGGTATAGCGATCTAGAGGAAATTGAACAGGGGATGGGTTTTCATCCCCTGAATGATTTGCATTAGTGTTTTTGAAAATTAGGTTGGACTTTACAGTTTGGTTTTTGGATTTGGTTAAAAAACGAGGAGGTTGTATGTTCATTGTGAAATGGTTGAAGTGAAGTGTAAGCGGTAACAGCAGAGAGCTTGGGTCACTAGCTTGATAACATGGGGCTATTGAAGTGTCTCGGGTTGTTCCTCGTATTATGGCAAGTGACATATGAGTCGAAAGCCAAAACCGGATCTTTTGTTTAACTATAAAACCTAACCCTAGAACCCCCCCTATTTGAGTCAAACCAAGTACTAAGCATTCAAAGTCCCATTCAGTTTTAAAACCCTATCATTCAACCTCATTTCAGTGGCTCGTAAATGGCATCTAAAGGATATCAGTGCATCTAGCATTAAGTACCTTTGAACCACTAAAAAACATGGCAAGTATTGACGAAGAAGGAACAACATTAAATGGCATTAAGCCTAGTTTGGAAGGTATGGAACCATAAATGCGGTACTGTGTCATTTAAAGCATGAGGACAGCACACCAGCAACCCCAAATCAGCTAGCCACCCTCCTCTTCAAAGCTGAGAAACCTTGACATCCTTGAGTTGTCTCATCCTCGAGGGGTGTTCAACTGACTGAAAATGAAAGAAAGGGAGAGAAGAGAGCAAATGAAACCTGGAAATGAAAGTACGAGAATTTTATAAAATGAAAAGTAGCACATACAAAAAATTAGCAGGAGTTACCAAAATTGTAGAGTTTATATAGTCCACGTAAAAGTGTTATCTGAGAATACCTAAAATATTGAAGCACAAGGGAATGAGTGGTAATACACCCAAAAGCGTGGTCATTTGGCGTGAATTACCACCAAAAATCACCCAGGCTGACCATTTTTCGCTATGGAGGAGAAATTCTCTAGCATAGCGAAAATTTAAACTTAACCTAGCGAAATTTAGCTAACTTTGCTTGAAATTTATGTGAGATAGCGGGAGTGGTTAATTTAGCTAGGCAGTGATTTTAAGCTAGCTAAACGAAATTTCGCTAGCCTAGCCCGAAGGCTTCTAATTTCGTTAGGATTGCGAAATTTTAAGCTATGGTTGCGAAAATTTTCGCGTCGATGGTTATAATCATGGCGAGGAGAATTGCTCACGCATCTGATACGCACAACGCATCTCTCTTGCACTCTTTGTTCATCTTTGTCTTCATTTCTTCATTGAATCTTTATATTTCATACGCCTCGGCTGGTGAAATCATCGAGAATCTGCATTCAACACCAATCTGACTAAGCTCATTGTTTGAAGTCTCAAACACATAAAACTAACAAAACAATCTCGAAATGGCATTAGTGGAACCAAGTGGACACACTTTGCATTAATTGTCATAATGTTCTGGGGCAGGGCGAAACCTTTATTGCATTGTTACCTTTATACTAAAGAGTGAGTCATGATTAAGTAACTTAAAAAGCATAAAAACTATCTAATAAGTTCAAAGTATTTTTTGGCATTAATATCTATACTTATCATTTAGGACACATGACATTAAGCTGTATTTGCAGATAAATATACTCAAACCAAATTTTTCTTTTTTATTGAATTAACTCTGTTTTATTAAAACTGTAGAAACAAAGGTTGATTGAGAGCTTTATGGTTAACATTAACTGATTATAAACTTTTGGTGTTATTAAGGAAAGAAATGGATATAAATAGACAGGTTGGGACTTCATAAAATTAAATCAAAACTTAAAAAGTTTTGTATCTGACAAAGAAAGAAAATGTTGTTATATAGATGATTTAAACTCTCAAATTTTAAGGTTATGGTAGAATCTAGAGATTTGGTAGAAACATAAATTAATTGTAGAAATTATTTCTAAATATGTTTCAAACTAGAATAAGATTTTCAATTAAGTTCACTAAAAGCCCGGTAAAATTTATATTGTGTATACAATTCAAATATTCCGCTGATTTGAGAGTGTGTGGTCTTCTCTCTTTTTCCTTGGTAGATTAGTTAATCTTCTGGGATATTACTCAGATAATATGCACCTCCTTTATTCTTTAAAGTCCCATATGCTTGTTTTTCATATTAATATCCACTAATGTAAGCATATACCACCTTCATAATCAATTAGGTCTTTTAGGCTTATAATGTGAGGCTGAGATAATTGGGTAGGTAATAAGACAATTTAGGCTCGATTTCACCTAAATTTCATTTACAGTTTGACATACCTGCCTTCATATGCATTATTGACTTTTTCCATTCATGTCAACTCTCTAACTTACCCATTTGTTTTGGTGCATCTTTCTACATACTCTCTCTTGTTGTGTCATTCTTGACCACATTCACACTGCAAACTCTCTTCCTTATCTTAGAAGCTTTTTACTTTTCATCTCTTATTTTGGAATAGTGCAATATTTTGCCCTTTTAAGCTTTCTACCACCCATATGAGAATTTAGATTCGATAACTCATACCAATTGGCATTAGGGTACTAGATGTTGAACATCCCTAAGAACTTAATTATTCTAGGGAGGAAGGCTACAAGACCAAACTTATTCCACCTTGACACTTTTCTTTTCACAGCTTATTTCCTTCATTCTTTTCGTCCTTTCTCATCTCAATTGATTTTTCTCTCTCAACCCTTCTTATCCTTCCTTGTACTTTCAAAATAATATTCCCCCAAACTTGTCCTCTTCCATCATTGATGTATTTGGCCATATGTCCCCGGAAAATAGGGTTCTTTACTATAGGATTATGCTCAAGGGAGGATCTAGGCTTTTCATTTGCTGGTTAACGATGAGGTAGGCTATTAGCTCAAATAAGGAACTAAGGTGTATGCTTATGCATATTAATAAGGTAGGCTTTGAGAGGTTCGATCTTCCAAGAATGGCCTATATCACTTCTTGTTAGTGGTATTGCTTAGGATTTTGCCTAGGATTTTGCCTTGACTAATAATCTAACAAGTTCTAGGATATTTGGAGATTTAACTATGATTGATCCCAGAAGATGTCCTTAATCTTTAGAACAATATGTTTCAGAGATACTTTTGACCATGTGCAGTGTTTATCAGGGTTCATAATAACTAACTTGTTTACAAAATATAATTACATGTCATAGTTGTTCCATCAATTGGTTGCAATCTTCCTTATTCTTGAAGTTCAACATATTCATCAATATCTTCACAACTTTCTTTTTCAGTTCATTGGATCCTACCCCAATCCATCTATCAAAATCTTGTTTGGTACCTAAATATGTTGCTATGCTATTTACAGTACCAGCTTATTTAAATTAGACCATTTAAAAATCAAGCTTAACCGACAACATGTCCAATTCCACAATCATTCCAAGTATACCAAACAGTTCACTTGCTATTCAACAATTTAAACTAAGAAAACTGGGTTCTTCATTATTCAGCAAAGTTATTTACTAAATCTCATCAATTTCTAATTATTGAACACAAAGGAAAGGAAATAGACAATGCAGTTTCACTGGCTCAAACTTGTAACCAGTTGCAGAAAGTGAGAACTCAGGAATCTGGACTTGTGGCTGCTTAGACCTACTGTCTTCTTCACTTTTGTTGAATGTAGACCACTCCATGGAAAGGGTCATTTGCTTGATTAGATCATTTTGTCTCTGCCCAATAGAGTTCAGGGTTCCCTCAAACTCACCCTAGGCAGAGTACATTTTTATCAAGTTGTTGTTGATCATATCTAAGCTTTCAGTTTAACATTTTTCCTTACAGTTTGAGGTGCCCTCCATTTCCTTGACCGCTTTCTCTATTAGAAGTCTTATTTCTTTCTGATGTTCCTTGTACAAATACTAAAAAGCATCTGCCTTCTACAACAAGTTGTTCTCCATGGCATCTTCTCTCTCTTTCATGATTTTTATTAGCTTACTATCCCTCATAAGCTGATCTGAGATGAAGGCATCTTCTCTTGCCTTGAGTTCTTCACTCAATTCTCTTTCTCTTGTTTTCCATCTACTATTCCACTCTTCATCTCTCTACTTTAGGTCTTCTTCCAAATTATGGTCCCTTATTCTGAGCTTTGCATCCATATATTCATCTCTCAATTGGAGTTGGATCTGCAACTGTTTGTCCCTCTCTTGCATATCTTGCCTCATGGTTTTCATCATATCTATTAATTCAGCAGTGTTACTTTGATGCTCTGAGCTTCCAACTTACTCCTAATGGACTTGTCTCACTTCTAGGGAGAGGGTTAGAATTGAACTCACACTTCTCTGCTTCTGTTGTTGCTCTGGAGCTTCACTTTCAAGCTGTATTTGATGTATTTCTACATCATCTATGTTCTATCTCTCAATTTCTGCTTCTCTTTCTCTGCCTCTATTCTTCGCCTTTGATTCCTGTCGATTAATAGAGTGAGGTTACGAGGTAGTTTTCTTCTTATCAGTCTCCTTCCACACCACCGGGATACGGCCCTAGTGATCGATCTTTGGGTGAGTACTAGTCCTGTATCCACCTGCATGTTCAAGAGATTGAGTTTTCTATGATTTTCCCCACCTTAAACTTGTAACCCTTGAGGATGGCGCCTGCAGGCTTGCCTCCTTCTCACTAGTGTACTCAAGTGTTTGGTTGGAAAAATGGCGAACAAATGAAAATAAAAACCAAACCTTGGCTTGTTGATCAACCCCCTTATAATAGACTTGCGTCGGTTTTTCTGGTTCCATTCGGCCCTTTGCCATCCCAGTTAGCAAGTGCAATCTTACTAATCGGATTTCTTCACCGGTTTTCTTGAATTTCGAACCATTCTTCATTTCATTCAGATTGTAGGTTTGGTTAATCTGCTCCCTACTGAACGAGATCGATTTTCCTCTGATATAAATTGTCTTCTCTTTCATACCCACCATATTAGATTCTTTTACTACATCTACGAAGCCAGGGGCTTTGTGTTCACAAAAGAGAAGCCATCCTTTATTCTCGACAATTTCTTGGAAGGGGGAGATCTACTTACTAAAGCCCCCCTCGCCAATAAAATCTTTGTGCTACAGTTTGTCTCTCCAGGCAATAAAAGCCATATCTGAAACCCAATTACTCGCTTTTCCTTCACTATGTTCTGCTCCAGTTTCATCGGCTCCCCTTTTTCTCTTTGTTGTTTCTTCCACTAGTTGCTCAGGCTCCGCTCTGGCTTCAGCTCTTTCTTCTTCTTCTTTTTCTGCTTGAGTCTCTTGGACTGTTTCTTTCTCCTTCTCAGTATACTCTTCCATGATTTCGTTTAGGTTCGGAACCAGGTTCGAAAGCTCATACATTGTCAGAAGAGGGTTTTGGGGGATCTAGGGTTCTCAAAAGGAGGGGAAAAGATTTGGTGAAGAAGAATGAGTGGGTTTATTGGTTGATGAGGCAAGTGGCTTTTCAGGTTTCTAACATGATTTATTTATAGGCTTAATATTGGATGTACCATCATTAAATGTCGCTGACAACTAGCACAAGGAGTTTTATTCCCTTTTTTTAATTTTATGTCGTGACATAGAAAAGTAATGTTGCGACATATTTTTTTGAAATCAATTAAAACTAGGTCAGTCCATTATTGCGACAGAGCAAAAATTGTCATGACATAAAATGTGATGCTTAAGTGCACTTATGTCAAGACAGAAACTTTCCTTGCAAAATCGGTTTCAAGACAACTTGGTCGCGACAGAGAGAAAAATTTTCGCGACATAGAAAAGACAAGGATCAGTTCAAATCAAAAGATGTCGCGACAAAGAAAAACATTGTCGCGACACAGTTTGTGCTCCTCCAATTAACTTATGTTGCGACATAGAAAAATTATGTCACGAAAAAATCTTCTATGGCTTCTAAAAGACTAATCCAGTCTTTGTTGCGACGTTAAGAAACACTATTGCACAAGAGTTTTGGTAATATTGTCGCGATAGAGAAAACTATGTTGCAATAATGAAATTTTTTTCGAGTTGCACAATTTGCATTCCTTAATCCATGACATTAAAAACCTTGTGCATTCATTCATAGCAATCAGAACATACTTGCCACATCTAATCATTAAGAACCTGATTCATGAACAATCACATTTCATTTCTTCCTCAAAATGATTCAACAAGTGATATTAGTATTCAAATAAATAGGAACAAATAAAGCACTATTCATTTTCCCTCTAAACAAAATTACATTCCTCCCAGGCTGGCTATGCATTATCATTAAGCAAGTTAGGAAAATAGAAATACTCCCTTGCGCTAATTTTACATCATCAGTTCGAGAGAGTGTGCTTTCTAATAAACTTAATTTCTAATTCAGTTTCAATGTCCTTGAAAAATCAGCAAAAACAAAAAATAAAACTTCAAACAAAAGTAAACTAACCCCGAACACCCCAAAACTTAGCAAAACAAACTAGCCATGAAAATTAAAAATTATTTGGGTTGCCTCCCAAAAAGCTGCTCGGTTTAATGTCTTTACCTAGACATTTGTTGTAGTATGTTTTCTTTTTAGCAAAATTATCTTCCTTATCTTCCAAATCTGGTTCACTCTTTATTTATGTTCCCTAAAAAAAATGCTTCAATCTCTGACCATTCACTTTAAGCTTCATATCGAATTAGTTTGTAGTGTCACTGCTTCAAAGGGTGTACTTGTTACTACTATGTAAGGACCACTCCATCTTGACTTCAACTTTCCTAGAAATAGCTTGATCCTGGAATTATATAATAGGACTTGTTCCCCTGCTTTGAATTCCTTCCTCAAAATCTTTTGATCATGCCACTTCTTTGTCTTATCTTTGTAGATTCTAGCATTATCATAAGCTTCATTCCTCAACTCTTCCAGTTCATTCAATTGAAGTAATCTTTCTTCTTTGGCAGCTTGGAAGTCACAATTCAATTTCTTGATGGCCCACATAGCCTTGTATTTCAGTTCCAAAGGGAGATGACAAGGTTTTCCAAATACAATTCTGTATGGGGACATTCCAATGGGAGTTTTTGTAGAAATGATTGTATAAGCCCCTGATGTATCATCCTAGCTTTATAGACCGGTCTTTTCTGCTTGTATTCCACAGTTTTCTCAATTTTCTTTGATCTCCGTATTAAATTTATGCTTGCCCATTTATTTGAGGTGGTATGTCAATCTGATACATGTCTTATTCCATGTTGGTCATGAGTTTTTGCCAAAATGGCTTCCTAAATCACTGATGATTGTTTAGGTGCTCCAAATCCGCTCAAAATATTTCTTTGTATAAACCAAACAACTATATTAGCATCATTTTGGAGCATTTATTACTTCCACCCATTGGATACATAATCACATTAGGAGAATGTAGATTTCCAAATAATGATGGAAAATGTCCCATAAAGTCTAGTCCCAAACATCAAAAATCTGCACAACTAAGATTCCTTGTAGGGGCATTTCATTTCTTCTGCTTATGTTGCCCATTCTCTGACATTTATCACAATGTTTTACACATTTAAAACAGTCCTTGAATAGAGTAAGCCAATAAAAACCTGATTGGAGAATTTTATGGACTGTTTTGTCTCCTGCAAAATGTCTTCCATATGGTGATGCATGGCATTTATCTATGATTTCACCTTGTTCTGTTTCTAGTACACATCTTCTGATAATCATATATTCTCCTCTTTTGAAAAGTAGTGGGGGTCATCCCAAATATAGAACCTACTATAAGTCCTTAACTTCCTTTTCTGCTGATAGCTAAAATCATATGGCATAATTCCACAGGCTAAGTAATTCACAATATTAGCAAACTAGGGTGTTTGGATTGCTATCATAAACAACTGCTCATCTGGAAAGTTTTCTTTTGATTCACTTCCTTTTTCTTCTTTAGTAGTCTTCTCCAATCTAGACAAGTGATCAGCTATCACATTGTCACTACCTTTCTTATCTTTAATTTTTAGATCAAACTCTTGCAGTAATAATACCCATCTGATCAGTCTTGGCTTGGCATCTTTCTTTTCCATTAGATATCTAATTGCAACATGATTAGTGTGTATTACAACATGAGACCCCAATATGTAAGGCCTAGATTTTTCACAAGCAAACACAATGACCGACATCTCTTTTTCAGTTGTAGAGTAGTTCTCTTGAGCTTCATTGAATGTTTTGCTGGCATAGTATATATTGTGAATATCTTATCTGATGCTTTGTCCCAATACAACTCCAATGTAATCAGCATCACACATAATTTCAAATTCCTTATTCCAATCAGAGTGTTACCATGATGGGTATTTGCAACTAATCTAGTTTAATTTCACGCCAATGCGACTTTGCATAATTCATCAAATCAAACTTCGTATCTTTTTCAAGTAATCTCATAATGCTCTAGAGATTTTTAAGCAATCCTTTATGAATCTTCTGTGAAAACTAGCATGTCCTAGGAAACTTTTTATCCCTTTGACTGTTGGTGGGAGAAGTTTCTGTATTAGAAACCACTTTGCTTAGTCACACCTGAAATCAATCTACTTGAAATTTGTGTCGAAGATAGTACAATATTACCATGAAATGACATTTCGGTTAAGGCCAAAGTTCTTGTATTTATACCTCCAGAAATACTGTTCTAATTTTCCAAACAATTCTAGCTGGATCCATACTGAAAGTCATTCATAAGATTCCACGCTCTTCACGAGTTTGAAAAGCGGGACATCGTGCATCTTTGGAAGGTGGTGAGGCATTACATAATCGAATAGCGTGGATTCACGAAAAAAAAAAGTGCCGCCGGGGACATGTAAATATGGTTTTGCCCTTTTGATCCTCAGAAATTTATAGGAATCTGGTTATAACGATGCCCATCAAAGAAAATAGTAATGTAGATTGTCACCTTTAACCTATCGACATTTGGTCGATGAAAGCGGAAGAATAATGATCCTTTCTGGTAGCAGTGTTTAGTTTTCTGTAGCCTATACACAACCTCCATCCTGTAACAATTCTTGTAGGAATTAATTCATTCTTCTCATTTCTGATCACAATGAATCCACCCTTTTTAGGAACCACTTGAACTGGGCTCACCCAAGGGATGTATGAGGTTGCGTATATGAAGCTGCGTTCTAGCACTTTAGCACTTCTTTTCTGAAAATTGCTTTCATTACTGGATTTAGTCTTCTTTGATGTTCAATAGAGGTCTTTGCATTATCCTCTAAAAGGATCTTATGCATGCTGATGGAAGGATTGATATAGACCAGGCAATTGCTTCCTTGCATTTTTGAGAGTGTCAAGTAGTTTCTATTCTTCAGATTCAATCAATGCAGCTGAAATAATAATTGTTTTGCTCTTTCTGGTTCTAAGAAAGCATAATTCAATTGATTGGGTAATTCCTTCAAGGTTAACCCTTCTGAGCTTGTTTCTGTTTCTTTTGTTTTCTATTCACTATTGCATTTTTCTATACTATTTTCATCAATACTGAGTATTGCTTCTTTTGATTCAAAATTGGAGTTCAGAAATTCAACATTAAGAACATTAAGATACTGGAAATTCATCTTATTTTCATTCATTGAATTTTGAATCATACAATCATTTATCGCTTAGAATTGATGGGTACTTAGTTTCAAAATCTTACAACTAACATTAGTCACCCTAGCCAAGCCTAAAACCGCGGATTGAGATTGAATCTCGCATTGCCTCATCTCCAACCCTTAGAGTAAACTCTCATTTCTTCACATCTATCAAAAGCTCCTTCAGAGTGGGGCAAGGAAGTGGTCTTCCCTAATGTTAGTAGGGACTTGTTTGTCTTCTTCAAGATCAATAACCACAAGTCCACCGAAAGATGAACTTTCTTACTTTGATAAGCACATCCTTCTGAATACCCTTCTTAGGACGAGCTAAGGTTCAATACCATCCGTTGCGGTCACGGTTTGCAGGAGTTTGTGCCCCCCAACTTAATCTCTTAACTACAGATAAAGGCATCAAGTTGATGCTAGCTCCAGAATCACATAGTGCTTTTCCCATCTTAGAATTTTCATTGTGTATGGAATAGTGAAGTCGCTTGATCCCCGTGATCTCTCCTCGGTGTGACCTCAAATAACTCCGCACCGTTGTGTCAGTTGTTAGGCTCACTACTCCTTCTTCAGCAATTTTTCTTTTTCTACTCAAAATATCCTTCATGAATTTATTATAATGAGGCATTTGAATCAATGCCTCTGAAATAGGAATATTAACTTCCATTTTCTTGAACATGTTCAAGAATCTGGAGAATTGCTCTTCTAACTTAGCCTTTTGCAACCTTTGAGGGAATGAGATCACGCTTTGTTGGGCTTTTGAACCCTTCTCCTTCTTCTTTAGAACTCCCTCTTCAACTTGTCAGCTGATGCTTTTCAGACTTTTCTTCTTCAAATTAATTTCAAATTTCTTAAAAGAGTTTTGTTCTCCTAGAAGTCTAGTTTACCTAGAAAGTTGAATCACAAAATTTGGATGAGTGATGGCCAAGTTATGGCAAAATAAAACATGGGTTTGGAAAATTTCGACTGCATCTCCCCTAAAACCCCAACATTTTCTTTACACAAAATTCCTCAAAATCAATACTAACCCAAAAGCACTTTGAAAATTAACTCAAAACAACCCCAAAACTTATCTACAACCATTTAAAACACTTATATTCCAATTTGATGTTTTTTCGTCACACTCTCGATTCCCAGTCCGAATTCCGATCATGATCCAACTTCGAGTCCGAGAATCTCGAGACTATATACGGGGACTCTTTTAGAGTCGAACTTATACTCAGGTATACAAACAATTTCGTAATAACAAAATCATTTACATACAAAAGAACTGCCATCGGAGTGGTGTCCATCAATGTTTACATTACATACTGAGTCCCATTTACTTATACATACAAATCAACTTCTCAGATTTCAATTACATATTCGCATGCGCTGGAACCCACTGTGACGAACCCCTACTAGTAAGGCCCAAATTTGTATGCGGGAAGCTGGACGTCTTCTCTCCAGACCTACACTCCGGGATTAAACCCATGCTAAGCTTTACGCTTAGCGGAAACATATCTATAACTTATAATCGATACACATGCATTTAGATTGAATCATAATAAACATATAACAAAAAACAAATATCAGAATCTTCATGAATTCATATAATAGATTTACATACATAATTATCCTTGTAACAAACTTATGTTGGTTCAAGACGCTTTGTCTACTATGATCGAACTTATTCTTATAACAAAACTTATACTTACTAAGATCTTAAACTTACGGCACTTATTCTTATTCCGATCTCCCGTAGTGATTACATATTTATACTTATCTCCCATAGGGACACATACTTATGCTTAATATTCCGTAGAACACCACATACTTATACTTCTATCTCCGAGGACACATACTTATTCGCATCTCCTCGATACGGTATTGAACTTATACATACTTAGACTCGGGAGGTGTGTTTTATCCACATACTCATACTTCTAATTCATCTTATAATACTGCTCGCATCTCGTGGTAGGAGTTACACAAGAGCTTATGCGTTTATACAGAGTAAAATTTTTCTTTGTACTACAGTTTATAATTTCATACCATAGGATCATACTTATACTACACTTGTTTGGAGGTACCCGTAGGTACTACAGAGATATTACAAAACGTATAATGGTATTGTAGAACTTATTATTATATGGAAGTACCCGTAAGTACTACTTGTTCAAATGTCCCAAAAGACAACATCATGGCTTAGATCAACTTATTTATATTTATTTAAAAGTACCAGAAAAATTACTAACTTATACTCATACACGGAGGTAATCTTAGTATCACTGGGTTTATCCTTATCCCAGCTTATACTACGGCACTCGTAGGTACTACAAAAACCTATCTCGTATTAGAGGTACCCGTAGTACTACAGAAATTAATCGGGATACGAGGTACCCGTGAGTACTACGTAACTTTATACTTATACACTTGTATCATGGAGTTATCTCTGTTTTACGTATCTTATACTTGTATAACGGAGCACATACTTGTATTACGATCTTTATACTGTGTTACGTAGCTTATTCTTGTATTTCCTCGGATCTTATACTACAGATGTGAGCATATACTCGTCTTACCTGATCTTATACTCTCAGATTACTTGATACTAAGTACCCATAGGTACATGTAAATTATACTTATACTACAAGAGTTTACACTTATTCGTGTACCCGTAGGGTTCTACATACACAATGCATTCATTATACGAAAGTACTCCATAGTACTAATGATCTTATACTTATCTTATAGAACTTATAATTTATTTTACCAATACTAAGCATTCGTAGGTAATGGCTGCAGGATTTTACTTGTACAAAAGTACCCGTAGGTACTACGCAACGTATTAATGTAGAGGTACCAGAGGTACATTCGTGATCTTTACCATATTCATTTCCTTTAATCTTATTCCCTTTATCCGCAGTCCCACTACATAACTATCTGACACCTGCACCAATCATAAGAAATGAGTACGACACAAGACAATATGTACCCGAAGGTACACATGCACTAAGGCAGCCAAAGACTAACAAGAGTGCCAAGCACTAATCGAACTGTCGCCCACATAACACTAAGTGTCAGAAGACTAGCAGAGTGCCATAGCACCGATCGTAACGCGGCTCGCCCATCGCAATGCGGCGCCGTAGCACCAGCGCGGTGGAGTGTCGTAGTGCACCGATCAAAACGCGGCTTGCCCCACGCGAATGTGGCGGTCAGAAGATTCAGCGTGAGTGCCGTGAGCACCGATCGTAACGTGGCCTCGCCCAATGCAATGTGGCGTCGTAGCACTAGCAAGAGGTCGAGAAGACCGATCAGAACGCCCACTCATTCATTCTTCTAGCCATAGTAGTCATACTATCATATATGTCTTTTTAACTTATAACCTATCTTTATCATATTCTCGTGGTTCATGACATATTGCTTTTTATGTTCATGTTCATGTTTCAAGTCGCTTTATAGCTTCTCTATATCATATTCCATATGTTTCAGCGAACATATCTATACATTTCTATACTGCACGCTTTTTCAGACTTTATCGAATTATCCTTTCTCCCGTGAGTAATAATGCAGACTCTCCTTTGAGACTCAGATGTACTTTTCTTTATCTATGCTCCTTTACATATCAAATCTACATATTTCTATTTCACTCATATCTACATCCTTTCTTACTCATGCATTCCAATCAACTTTAACCCAACTAAGTAGTACACTTGGTACAACAATTGATTCAAATAAGATGTGGGGCACCAAAATGCCATTACATGTCATATGGTTAGATTCTAGACTCCAATGAGCTTCCATAGAGTCCAAGAATACCCATAATGGAATCCTAACGAAGGAGTTATGCAAGTTGTGTCGTGAAGAAAATCAAGAACTTGCAAAGACTGCAGTAGCAGCTACGCACGTCTTGTCATTTTCGAGGGTCTTAACTTCACATTTGACACTGGTTCTTTGTACTACTTTGAATCTAAGGTGCTAAGGGTTCTTCTCCAACTAGAATCACCCAAATCGGAGCACCGAAACTCGAGTTATGTCCTAAACAACCCTAATTAATTCTTATGATCAAAACCGGCGTAAATTTGCTCGACATAACCCCTCTTGCAAGTTGAATTTTAGCAACTTAGTCCGACCGAAGGTCGCTATTTCAGATGTTTGGTTTTCCTTAGTCTAGTTTAATTATCAACTTACTCTACTCAATCGGATCCGAAATGACCAAGTTATGGCCAAAATACTTAACACGTCCAAAATAAGAGCAATGGGCACGGCATTCGGCATCACACCTGGCATCGGTACCACTGGCTTCGTACCGGTACCACCTCCTCGAAATTTCCTGTATCGGTGGTTTTTCTCCCATTTTTCCATATGTTGCTACCCACATCAACTCAATGATCTATATACACATCAAAACCATTCAAAATTCATCTTGTAACCTCTATTCTACTCAGATCATCTTTCAATACTTATCTAAGCACCAAACCCATCATGAATTCTCCCAAAACAAATCTATAAATGGGTCATAACTCATACATAAACCAAATATAAGATTAGTTAGGTTTGCTCTAAACCCTAACCCAATTAATATTAATCCATGAATCCAACCTCAAAGGGAGGATTCCATATTCTTCTTGTACTATTTAAGGTTTCACCAACCTTACTTTCAATAATTTTAGGGTTAGGATGAAATCCTAACAAAACCCTAGGTTTGGGGACAAGCTACTAACCATCCAATTGCATGGAATTTCATACAAGAATTCATAGTTCCATACTCAGGTTAGTTTCCATACCTTTTTGCTCTTCCTTTCCTCTTCTCTTCTCTTCTTTCTTCTCTTCCTCTTCCTCTTCCTCTCTTCTTCTTCTTTCTCCTTCTCTTCTTCTCTACGGTTTGAGTTCTCCTCCCCAAAATGAGACTAAATTTGGTCTTAAATCAAATATCTATCCTTAGGGCCATGTGTTTGGCTCCCAAAACCCATTTTTTAAGTTAAGTTTTCATTTTTGCATTTAGGTCCTCTCTCTTTATTATTCCCAATCTAACTTATACATATTATACTTCTCGCGTCCCATTTTTTTTCTCAAATTCCATAATCGCATATAACTCATTGTTTTATGCTCTTTTATGTCCTCCAATGGTAAATGACCACTTTACTCCTTTTGTTCTAATATTCATTTCTGTCTCTATATTTTATTTCCCGAAATTCCATTTAGCTTAATAATAAACCCTAAACATGTCCGAAACTGCTAGGTATATTTTAAAAGTTAGCATTTTCATCAAACCCAAACACAACATTAAAGGTTAGGGTTAGTTTCATACTTAATCTCTCTTTCACTTCTTCTTCTCCCTTCTTCTTTGTTTGGCTCCAAATCCTTGAGAACACAAAAGCTAACTTCTTGGTCTCCCTCTCACTCTCTCAACCGTGCCCTAGTTCTCAATGTAAAGATATGCCCAAATTAGAAATGTTTCAAGACCAATTTTTGGTCTTAATTCAAAACATCACTAGGCCTTGTTTATTCTTTATTTCCTCATTTCTCATTTTCATTTAATCCTTATTTTATCTTTCATTTTCTATTCAACATTACCCTTCTTCCATTTGCTTTGCACTTCTCATTTGCCCTTGATTCTTATTTTGACATTTTAATTTAACCTTAATTCGTTTATAATTTTTAAGGTTTTACTCATTTTTGTTCTTTAACAATGAAATTCGAAAAAATACAATTTAACTTATTTTATACCTAAACATGTTATAAAAGCATTTCTGGAGTTATTTTTAGGACATTACATGTGTCCCAGCCAGACACCCAAAAAATATATTTGTAGCATTTTTAAATCTCACACGAAACATACAAAATATAAAATTAAAGTGTTTCCAAACTGGAATGACTTATAAGATCAAACTTCTAATCGGGCTATGTAGGCACTATGGTTCCCTTTATAGTTCCCCAAAATCAAAGTGGAAAACGTAATTTTGCAATCAATAATTTTCCAAAATGATATTTTTATAAAAAACATCTATTTTTAATAAAATCAAAAGGGATTGCAACATCTTTAATAAATAATTTTGCAAAATTTTATTTTCCTATTATTAATCTTATTCTTTTACTAAATTGAATTGAATTTAAGTAATTTTATGTATAATGCAAAGTTTATTTGCCACCAGAAAAAAAATCAATTTGCTCAAAAACAAAATTATATATGTTGAAATATCTTTCCTGAACAAATTTATAAAGAATCATTTTTAACTATTTGTATGAATTGCACTATAACTAAAATCAATTTGAATGATTTTATAAATGAAATCATAAATTCATTGCCTTTCTTTCTTTCTCTCCTCCCTCTCTCTCTCTCTCTCTCTCTTTATGTATGTATATATATATATATATATATATATATATATATATATATATATTGCCATAACTTGTATGAGTACATAGTTCTTTGTATTATTCTTTCCTATTATTTATGATTAATTAGTTAGTTCATAATTCCCTCCATTTAGATAGTAAAGACTTCTAAGTATAAACATTTATATAGCAGGCACATATATAAATCTTATAGTGGTTCTAGAAGTTATCATAGTATTCTTTCCACGATAGGTATTTGGACTACTAAATTACAAATATGTCTTCTCTACAAAAAGGGAGTCATATTAAGGATTTTCATTTCTTATTATTTTCTTATCATTTAAAAAATAAATAAGAATAAGTAATGGATCAAACTTAAAAAACAAAATCAAAATTTCAAAAATTAAAGTGAACCTTTGTATTTGAATATAAGTAACACAGTGAAAAAAATGTAGGTTGGTGGAGAATGTCCTTAAGGATAAATAAGACATTTAGGCCTTTGTGGACATTAAGCACACTTAAGATCTCAATAAGTTAGCCTTGGGAAAAAACAAAAGGTGAAGTTGAGAAAATGCATTGATTGCAGTAGGATTATCATTTTGATAAGTTCAATGTATTTTACTTTTACTCCATTTCCAGCGAACTAAGTAAAAACTAAAGGGGATCAAGTCGATTCACAATCTAACAATCAAACGATTAAATATGATCCAATTTTGAAACATTGATTCTATTACCATGCTTACTTATATATACTATGATATATATGATATTAGTCGAAGTACTAGGAAGCTTTAATGCTAATAGTAATGAATTCAGGACACGAGAAAAATAATCCACTGAGAGATGTACTAGATTTTAACATGGTTTAGCCAGTAGCCATGCCTAGATCCCTAGTAATGAGAAGAATCTTTTATGCATAATATAGGATATTCTGAGGCTAGACAACATATAATTGTATTGTGAGACATCCATGTTTTTCATTTCCTTATCCATTCCATCGACCATGAAATCCACTTTCTCCATCGGTATCTCTTGTTCTTCTCCATCTCTACACATCATGGCTACTGGCCCATACTCTCTCTCATAGAATTTCCTAGTCATGACCTAGAATTTCCATTGTGATATTCCTAACACCTTTCCTTATTCTATAAGAAAGTCTTTCCTTATTCTATAAGAAAGTCTTTCCTTGTTCTACCCATAAACCTTTCCTTAGTCTATGAGGAAGTGTAATATTACAATAATATAACCTAGATTATCCTATGGCATTCTTCAATATTTAAAAAATATAACATTCTTCCAAAAAAGGGATTAATGCTAATTAGGGGAAAAACCCTAGCCTCCATTTCTTTCCACCTTCTTGTCTTTCTTCTCTAGCTACTTATCTTATGTGAGGAGAAGTGATTTCGGCCATTTTGGCAAGTCACCCGCACCACTGCCTTTTTTCCAGTCCAGCATCTTAATAAGTGGATTTATTACACAATGGTTGGCTTTTTCTTGACTTCATTTTTGTAGCCATCTTATTAGGACGTTGGTTTTGTCTTGATTGTGTTATGACCTTGGTACCTTCCGTCATCTTATTGTGTTTGCTCTATTTTTATAGTGATTTAGACGATTAAAACAAATTGCGTCGGTCGAGGAATGCTCGGTTATAGTCGTGATTAGTGCTTTCCGAAAAATTATATTTGAATATTTATTATAGGTTTTGAGCATTTTATGTATAATCAGGCAGTCATCAATTACACATTAAGGTCCTGTTATTCTCACGATCGGCATTTGTGGCAATTTTTCAGTTTTTCACCAGTGAACTAATGCCAAAATTATTATTCGATCTGGCTGAAGAATTCAAGTCAAGCTCATTGCGAGATGAGACCCGAAGGAAAGAAGAAGCGAGAGAAATGCAAGGAAAATGGAGCATTCTGGTAGCTTCCCTATGACACTATTGCGGCAGGACACTATTCATCATGTGCCTTGTTGAATTCATGCTGCCTGTTGAATTTGTGCCTTTTTGTTCCAATTTTTGTTTCTTCCAAGTTTGTATATAATGGCTTTTTATTTGGTTTCTTGTAATTCCTATACCCAGGCTTCTATTTAAGCCTCGGTAATGCTTTGTCTGAGACTAGGTTAATTAATAAGTTTTGCTTCAAGCTTTTCGGCATTTTTCAGTTTCTCATTTTTCTTCTTTCTCTCCTTCTCTTCTTATTTTCCTTCGGCACTTTTTGGGAAGCCCGAAGACACCCTCTCGAGGATGATGGCTAAACCCTTTTCTTTAGATTGGAAGGCCCTTTGAGGCGGATGAAAACGTGAGGTTTTTCATGTTTTAACAGTGTTTCACCATTTATGGTTCCCGAGCAAACATAGGCTTCAATCCCTTAGTTGCTTTGAATGATTAGTGTTGATGAGCTTTTAGGTTCATTGGATGCTTGTTAGGTAGATCCATTGACATATGTAGTTAACCATTTAGGTTATTGAAGCGATTGAGGATCTTTTTTATTTCCCAAATTTAGGTTTGATCCTTCGGTTCACTTTGTAAATAGCTGATACTTAACCAAGCTTTAGGGTTCCATTGTATACTTATTGTTGAATCTGGCCCGACATTCATTGTTGCTCTCATTTGTCATTTGTGGAAAGTGAGTAGAGTGATGCCCTTCCAACGCTCCAGACCATCAGTGAGGCAAATACCAATTTCAAAGATAGTTATTTAGGGTCGAGTTTTGATTAAATGAAGAACCGGTTTGGGAATGGCCTCTGCCATCTATTCCTCCTGTATGAGAAAAGACTCTGGAGAACCTCGGCTACCCAAGACCCAGAGCCCAGTAGGTGGCTAACACTACAAGATTCCTATTTTTATTTTTAACTTTGTTTTTTATTTTCAATTTAAACCCCAAACCTCTTTGTTTCCACAAAACCACAAATCAAGGAAATTCGCCATTTTTAACTCCTTTGCAAATCCATTTTGTCTGAAAACCCCATCACACAGGGATTAGGCCCTAGGCGCTATCTTGAACAGCTTTGCTCTGTGATGAGAAGTTTAGGTTATAAATTTTGTTGATCAGGAACCCTAGCCACGAATCAAGTGGCGCCAATGCGGGATGAGTACTAAGTGCATTTGTGGTACATGGAACACTTGATCCTCGTCCCACATTGGTGAATTTCTTTTGTCTGTCGTTTTTATTTCAATTCAACGCAGAAAAAAAAAAGAAAAAAAAAGGGAGGTAGGATTATTTCTCTTGTTATCTTTAGTGTTGCCTGTTTCCTAGGGAGTGCATGTTCCGGTCCTGGGTAAGCCGGAAGCTCTGATGATCTAAATATAGACTAAATGGAATACCCTGAGGAAAGCGACATAGTCGAGTCTGAGGAAACCTTAGAGGCTATTGGTCATGAGAGACTAGGCTCTTCATGGATGAATGTGCCCTCATGCATGGTGCCTCAACAAACACACCATATGGAATTCTTTGACACCACAGATTGGAGGAACCACCAAACTCCTCTAGTGGGAACCAAGACCTCCACGGTAGGCATACTGCGAGACACCAATATTATAGCTGACTCCTCAGTCACGCCAGCCACCCGCGATTGATCCCTCCATTTGAACAAAGCCATTTTGGACTTACCCGGATAGTGGATGACTTTGTAGGAAAGCGGAAAGAGGGTGTGCCCATTGATGAATAAGAAATTATCACTACTTGGAGACAATTTGAGCAGAAATTGGATGGGCTGAAAAATGACTTTAAGCATAAATCGGACAGCTCACGAGAGCTCCATTTAGGAAACCTCATTGATCAGTGACAATGTCCACACAGGAGGAAGAGTGCCAAGTGACACCATAGTAGAGGACGGTCTGACCATGACCATAGCGAGGGGCTTAGAGATTTTATTAGAATTTATGCAGCGAAGATTACTCCGAATCCTTAGATCGTGTGCGTTGTTTTCGAGGGGAAGAAAGAAATCTTCCCTTTATAAGCGAGAGGCGGTGGAAAGAAATGATGGAAGAGCCCCAGAGCTTGTTTTGAATCCATTTCCACAACTGACCTTGCCTAGTAGCCCCCTCCAGCGACCAAGTGTACATTTTGCCTACACTGAAGCATTGACTCCTGAGCACATGCCGAAGCTAAAGCCAACCCTTCATTTGCCATACCAAACTGAGATTAGTAGCCCTTGTCTGAAATTTTCTAACATCAAAAAACAGCTGGCTGAAACACTCCATCATAGCCTGTGGATATGGATTTGAGTCACAGTTCGGATTCGACACCAGACACCTCGACCTTGTTTCAGCTCAGCTGGAGTTTCGACCAACTCGAAAGGCCCTAGAGATGGTTTAGGGAACAGTTTCTCCACTTTTGTTTTTAATTTTTTTCTTGTTTTATTTCATTTTGTTTATTTTGTTTGGATTCTTAAATTTTTCTTCTTAGATTTCTCTAATTTTTTAAGTCGTCTTGTTCTAGCTTGTTTTTCTTTCTACCAGTTTTCTTAAATTTTTCTTATGTATTCATTTTTGTTGTTTGTGTAGAAGTTTGACCAGAATAGGTCGAGATGTGAGGAAATTTATAATTATAAGCCAATTTTCGCTAGAATAACAAAATTTGCTCTATCTCTTGAAATTTCGCTCGCGAAAGGTCGCTATAGCCAATCTGAATCAGTTCCCAACTAAAATAAAATGAACATTAAAATTATAATAAAAAAAAATTTTTGTTGTTTTTATTTTTTAAGGAATTTATTATTACTTTCTATTTTATTTTATTTAAAAATTTATTTTATACCAAAAAAGTATCTCTCAAAATTTTTTTGTTTTTTATTACTTATTTTTATTATTTTGTTACTTGAAAAATAGAAAATTTTTTCGCTATAAGTAGTGAAAATTTCGCTATATGAATTGCCCAGCTCTGGAAATAATGAAATTAGCTATATGAAAATTTAAAAGCTGCCACTGTTTTGCTTCTGATTTTGTTTGAAGACATAGCACCTCTCATCCGAAGACTCCGTTTTATTTTTTGGTACCGTTAGGCTTAGAGGAGTGTAGAATCTAAATATAGCCAAAAGACACTTTTGAAGAGTGTGAAGGTATATTTTCAAAATCTCTCCAACTAGTCACTTTTCTCTCTTTTTAACCTCCTAACTTGACACATTTGAAGCCCAAACAAAGTGAATCAAGGTGTCGATGACTACGAGCTCTCCTATCAAAATGATCACATCTCACCAAAGGAGGTAACACTTGCTACCAACCAGTCCATTTTGCATTCAGACAATGTGTGTTGTTGGATGAGGGGAGGCTAGTGGAAGGTATGTATTATGTTTTGTTATTATTTGAGCAGCTTGGCTGTGATGTTCAGTTGCTTGCTCGTTTTTCTTTTTTGTGAAGCTGTTATACTATACAACTTATTTTGTTCAGCGCACCCATTTTTTGTGTTTTGCTCTTTGGTTTGAAAAGTGAAACTTTGTCGATTCTATTGATGTTAGATTGGTTCCATGCCTAGTTAGTGGATGATCAGTTGAACTCTTGTTGCCTTGACCCTTTTTCTTCCTGCTTTTAGTTAACCACACCTTTGTGCACATCGGAGTTCTTTGGCTTTGGCGCCTAGCCTCTAAGCCTTGCAATAGCCTACCCTAGTTTCGTGACCACCTTTAATAGATTAGGACCCCCCATGAATAGAGGCCCAATGTGTCTTCCAAAAAGAAATAAAAAAGAAAGAAAGAAGAGAAAAATTGCAAGCTTTGCGCTGAAACAGAAACGCGGTCAGGGGTATGTAAGTACAGCCTTGAAGCCCGTTTTCAGCCCCGATTGGTTGGGTGACTTAGTGCTCGCTGCAGCGTTGGACGGTGGAGTTAAAAAAGTTGCTTAGGTGCTGGGTTTTTGAAATCATTCGAAGTCGGGGTGGAAACCCAGAGTTAGTGGTCGAAAGATCCTTATGACTTGAGTACCCTAAGCCTTAATTGGTTGAAGATCGCCGGTGGATCCCGATTACATGGACTTTGGAAATTCGATTCCGCATTGCACCTACCTTCCGAAGTTATGGAATAAAGTGGAACCACTGATCTATTTGGGTTAGTTAGCATGCTAGAGTTATGGCGGTAGCTAGGTTAAGGGAAGTCACGGTTGGTAGTTTATTGTTGAGGGGCTGATCAAACGAAACACTTCAGTTTGGTGGGTTTACAGTTGATTCATCGAGATGGAGGCTCTTTTGATGAAAACCGATTTTGTATGGCATTCATTCCGAAGAGATAGTTGTTGAATGAGGTTTTGATGATTCTTGCCAGGGTTAGGCATTGCTCATTTCACAACCTTTTTGGAAATAGCATTTTTGTGAACATAATTTGATTTTGTTTTGTAGCTATATCTCTTTCTTTCTTTGCTTTTTTTTTCATTGCTAAGGGACTAGCAATGTGTAGGTTAGGGGTGATTAGTGCTCGAAAAGTGTTATTTTGAACCACCTTTATTAGGGTTTTTGAGCATTTTTATGTACTAATTAGCGTAATTACTTAATTTACATTGGGTCCCTAGCTTATTCTCTTGAGTAAAACATGGCAAATTTTTGCAGGTTTTCTGAGCTAATAGTGCCAAAATTATTTGGTCGATCAAAGCAGAATTCAAGTCAAGCTCGGCATTGCAAATGGGCGTGGAAGGAAGAGATCGGGAAAGTAAAGGAAAATGGAGCGATGCGAAATTAGCGGCTTCCCTCGACACTATTCACGGCTTTAGACACTATTCATCCATTGCCTGTTAGATTCCCATTTGCGATTGAATTTGTGCCTTTTTGTTTCTTCCAAGTTTGTCCGCATAATGGTTTTTATTTTGGTTTCTTTTTATGAATTTCACATAGGCACATATTTGGCCTCGGTGATCGCACATCTGAGGATATGAGTTAATTAATAAAGTTTTGGTGTGAAACTTTCGAGATTTTCAGTTCCTCCTTTTTCTTCTTTCTCCCTTCTGCTTATTTTCCGGTGCTTTTCTGGGTAGCCCAGACACACAATTAATGTCATTGTATCGGCAACTGGTATACAATAAACCTAAGCTTACCAAACATTGGCTATTAGGATCAACAAAATTTATAACCTAAACTTCCTCCCATTTTTAGCATTTAGGATCAGAAGCCTTCTCTCTTATTTGTACAAAGCCCATTTCTGAGTTCGACCTAGACCGTATACTACAGTAGCTTTTGCTCACAGCGATAGGAAAAGTTTAGATTATAAATTTTGTGATGGAACCCTTCTTTAACTAGCACTTATCGGGTTGTCGAATGTGAAGAACTAACGACATAAATTCTAGTCACTATATTATCAAATTTGTATGCTTTATGTCAATTATATGATGTATTAACCTGGATATTGGTTCATCCTTTATGGTTTTTAGCAATTTGTATCTTGGATCTATTGTAAGTTTGAATCAATAAAATTTTTTTTCATTTCATAAAAAAAAAAAAATGCTAATTAGGAATTTGAGACACATTTTCAACAGCTCACATGATCAAATTCCATCAGTCAAATTATCATCCTGATGAAAAGCAATTGACTCCACCTTGAATTGAAATTCCTTTTATCTTCATCTTTTTTCCTTTGTAATATTTTGTTCTTCTTGATATATTTAACCTGAAGGTCTAACAATTCCCCCTTGAACAGTACCGTGAGCTATTCGAGCTACTTCATCCATTCATCCCTCCCTAAACCTCATAGTTTTCCACAGCCACCTGCCTACCACCTGCCCACCTTACCTGCCCACCTGCCTGCCTGCTGCCCACCACCCACCTTACCTGCCTGCCTTCGAACCAAAATCTTATGGGTGTGAAGCATCTGGAACTGTTTCTTATGTAGAATATCTTCGTAAATTGGGTGGCGACGCGTGCATGATGTTCACGGCGCACATATTTGATAAAGCGCAACCACGGATCTATTGCCCTTCGCTAGAAATTACGCCACCCTTGACGACATCAGGGATTTCGACTAAGTTTTAACCTTGCCCTAATAACAATGTTAAAACAGCCGTTTTCTAAAAGTAGCTTGTATGATTTGGTTTAATATGAATATCATGTTGACATTTGAGGATTTCACCGCTGACTAAATTAACCCGCGTTAATATTTTCATTAATTAAAAATTTTGTTAGCGATAATTGGTATTAAAGTAAGGTTGAGGCTTAGCGTATGGAGTGAAATCCTCCGTGTTAATTAATAATAATCCGAACAACAGTTAATTGCAATAGATCCATAGTTATCCTTTATCATTGATGCATTTGTTCTCGAATCTTCATGCACGTATTTGACAGCCGATGAAAAAATGTTATATAAACCAGATCAAAGCTCACTAAGGCTGGGTTGTCTTTAAATCACGTGTTGCTCATATCACGATAGAGCCCGAGGAAAAATCCTCAGATATGAATGGTAGATGGATGGTGATTATTGAGAAGGAGGTCAATAGTACTATGTTCGAAGGAAGATTATTACACCTTGAGTTAAGAAAGAACAAAGGAAGACATATTTGAGAAATATGTTTCATGTTATGAAGAGCCCAAACAGGAGGTGTTGATTTTGTACAAAAACTTTGCATTTGAGCTTTTAATATAATCCAGAGCTTAAATAAAGATAGAAAAGAGATAAGAGATGCAAAATCTTTTAAATTAGTTTCGGCACACCCTTGTCTACGTCCATTTATCCTCAAACTTCCTATCGATGCCAGTTTCTACTATTTTTGAAGCTCATCCCGGCTTTGTTCTTTACATGGATTTTTCTTTAATGGACGCCACTTAATTCCTTCAAGCTACTTACACATTTGAGATTTTACTGTGTGTAGCTAAATAAATACTATCTCTAGCTCGATGATCACTTAAATACAGTAAACTAAAGTGAAAGCAAAATTGCATTCTTTAGTATGAAATGTAAATTAAATGCAATAAGGAGAAAAGATGAGAGTCTAATGCCAGGAATGGCGGCGCGAGAGCTTTATCTGATAGATCGATACCATATCATAAATGATCCCCGAACATCAATATATAATGCATTCCGGATGATTTTTGTCTGCCAGCGGTCGAAGCCCGGTTACTTAACGATTCGACCGTTAATCAAATGCACTATTACTGGTTCATTTAAATGCTACTTCGATGACTGCTTTTTATTCTCGCTTGTTTGGTTACCTAATTGGTCGGTCGTTTGTCACATCTATCTTGTAGTTCCTCGACCATAACTATTATTAAATGGTAAAGGAATTACCGACAGTGATTCACAACCGATTGACGTTTAAATAAATGATTTCTCAACCACAACTACTAGCATAAAAGGTTGAGATGCATAACTCAGATAGTTCACAAACCCAGTTGATCGTTCCTTGAGAGCAGAGCCTTGACTAGTATTCGATGCGTTTGAGGCTTGCCTTGATCGATTGGCAGCAAATGAAAAAAAAAAACACTTAAGTTTTTTTATTCAGTGTTTCATTGTAGTACTTTATTTTAGGCACATTTTGGACTATAAAACCTAGTTTTGATGCACAAACTCCAAGTTTTTATAAACATGTGCAATTGTTAGAACTAAAAACCAAGTTATATGAATGATGAATGTAAAGATAATGCCTAAGCTCACGATTCATTCACCTTATAAAGATTCATAAACACGAGTCTTCAGGTGATGCTTGAACTTGGATGAATGATCATTGACCCCACAGAGGCTCATAATCCTTGCCCACGTGTCACTCATCTCGATCAAACCATTGTGCGCTGATTACCTTGGTTTGTTATGATCGAAACCTTAGTTAGAGGTATTCTTGAGCAACAATCTCCCGACTTTTATGATGACAAGGCCCGGTATCTAGGATGGTAATGCTTCCTGACTAATAATCCATCAACAATTCAAGAGAAGATCATAATTGAGAACATATAAGCATTGATCATCATGATAGTAAAATAAGTCAATAATGCACACAATGAGATCATAATCATATATCTAACACACATATATACCTTATATATATATATATATATATATATATATATATATATGCCTGCTCTCTTTCTCTCTATATATATGTAATCAAAGGAATTACATGATTTGATAGTACAATGAAGTAAAGTAAGCAAATTGTGAAACATCTCAATCTTACAAAGCACTTCTCTAACTCTAGATACAAAAATTCTCATACCTTAACCTTAGGAAAGGGAATAAAGGGGGCTCAGCAACCAAAAACCTAAATGTACCCAGGTGATGGAGGAGGGAAATAAGGAGCGAGGAGATAGATGATGAGTCCACAAAACCATCTATTTTAGTCCATTTTCATCCATAATATTAGAAGTTTATGATCCATTTAATCTTTGAATAATGGAATATTCATGAATGATAAATCTTTTCTACTAAAGCGACAAGAAGATAAATTTGGACTCAAGTTGTGAAGATTGTAGCGACATTTCACAGCACTATCACGACATAATATGATTAGGATTGAATGATAAATGTTGCAGCAAAGGAAATAGATAATGGCGACATAATGGGTGGAAGACGAAGCTTTATCTGGCCCCAACAGATCTTGTATTTGCGACATTGTCTAAAGTCGAAAAGAATGTCACGATGTTCTGCACATTCTCTCGACATTGATCTGAAAAGTAGCGATGAAGTGTCGCGACAATCAAACTATGTCGCTGGCGACAGCAAAGAGCTGAAGATGGAAGAAAGAATGTCCTGATAAAACAAAACTATGTCATGATAGAAAATGGAAGCAATGAAAACAAGTCAAGAATAGTGGTAGCGCGACAAGGTTTTTATGTTGCGACAAACATTTCAAAGTAAACAAGATCAGGCAAAATATGGCGTGTTATTTTCCAAAGTATCCACGACATAAGTTCATAAATGGCATAACAGAAAGAAGGCTATATATGTTATGAAAATTTGTATCCACAGCGACAACGGAAACCAATGCTAAAGAGCAATGCTTCGTGACATAGGTACTGTGCCTCGACAAAGGTTGATGAGAACTACAGAAAGAATGTCACAACAAAGAAGAGGTATATTTAGGCATTAATTGAAAGTGCCATAGAAGGAAACTAAAGGCATCAACACAGTAAAACATAATAAAGGCATTTCAAACTTATAATACGACACAAAAATAAAGTTGAAAGAGCGGGAGAACTGCGGCGACATAGAAATTTTTATCACAACAAATTAAAAGAAAAGAAAGAAGAAACTTTATACATGATAAAGCTTTTATGTAGCATTATACCATTAAATGTTGTTGCAAGGCACCAAAAGAAATATTTGCAACACCGAACGCACTCATATTGAAAAAATTCATAAGACAAATTTAGCGAACTGTAGCGACATAATTCAAAAGCCACGAGAAGAATGCCGCGGGCCTAACGCGCAGAAAACCCGACAAAAATTTGGAGGACCGATAAAACAATGCTCCGACATAATTTTTTATGTGCGATGAGAAGACGCCGGGGCGATTTTGGGATCAATTTAACTCAGAAGTCAGGCCATGAAGTCTGCCAGCCTTGATCCGCGGACACTATGCGACCTGTGAACACCGGAACGGGGTAGTTGGAGACTCCTTTGTATATTATTATAATGTTTTTCTTTGTTTCTGTTCATCAATTTAGTTTTAAACGGCGCAGTTAGTTTTCCTTGATTAGCGATGATCGGTCAGTTGTTGGAGTTTTTTATAAAATTTTAGTTTTGCATTCTCTACGGTTTGAATGGGTGAAATTTCTAGAGTTCATTTATTTTGATTCAGCTTGCAATCTGGTGAATTTCTTGATCGATTGATCACTTTGTGGCTACAACCCGGTTTTGAAGACTGAAGCTCCTCTCTAAAGGAATGGATCAATGTTAATTATTGTTTCTGACAACAGAAAGAGCATCTTATTACTACCGAAAATTGCTATTTTACATAATAATACGAGGTTTTACGAACGCTTTTTGTGTACTAATCAACCCTAAATTAAACTAATTAGCTATTAAGGACCTAGCAAAGCTACCTAATAAAATTTTACTTGGCAAGATTTGTGTTCTTTGAGGCTTTTTATCAAAGTAGATAGGATTCAACTCAACCATGGAGAATCGATTCAACATAGTTGCAAATAAAAACGAGAAGAAAGAAGCCGAAGAAAGCAAATGAGAAGAAATGACGGGGATTACTGCAAAATTTTACGTTTGCGAGAAATTTTGTTAATTTGAGAAAATCAGCAGCAACTGAATTTTAACCTTTGTAAAATTACCTCGACTGTGAAATTATCTTCTACCACATTCAAATTTCTATGACGACTTTTTGACTTACGTTACTTATTATTATTTTTGTGCTATGTGGTTTGTTCTTTTGGTTTGATTATTTTCTTGGCTTTGGTGGCATTTGAGTCTGACATCTTGTAAGAAGACCTTTTCTTTGATGAATAAAATTTTGGCGAGAAAACACCAGCCTTCCACTCTTTCTCAGTTTCGTTTCTTTTTCTCAGAAGCGATGGCACCCAGGGATGACAACGGAGGATGTGTATTTCTGAAACCCTCCTCATGAAGGAAAACTGTGGGTGTAGGATCTGAGGAAAGGCTGGAGGTTCTCTTTTCACCATTATCCGCTGTGTAGTTCTGCATTCCTCCTGACGCTTTTAAGTTTTGATCACTTTTAGTCGCATGAATGGTTATTATTGCCATTGCTTTGTGGCTCATGGATGCACAATATTATTAATGATCTTTGTTGATTATGTTATGATCCATTATAAAATTGATCAGGTGTTATTTTATGATCGAGAGCCCTATTGATGAGATATATTTTTCAGGACATTTATTCAGGTCAGTGCACTGGCTAAATGAAGATCGGTTAGGAATGACTATAGGTCTGTCCCTCTCTAGCGAGAAGGATACAAGGCCCCTCCCAAGTTACCACCCTAGGTCGACCATTGACTCAGCATTCAAAGTTCTTACATTTCTATTTCGTTTTTGATTTAGTCTAGGCATTTCTTTGTTTGTTTTTACGACCACCAGATCAGACCAGTTTGCATTTGGCCTTCCGGACATGAGTCGTTTTGTGAGAAGAAAATATACTCCCTTGTGTTGATCTGTTGAGGCAACTCTCTGCCGGGTGGCATTCACTCTGGCGATCTGGGAGAGTGGGTTACAAATTTGTGGTCAGGTATACCTACTGGCAAGATCAAATGGCGCCGTTCTGCGAGGGGATGGTGTTAGTGATATGCGCCAAAGTAACGCGTGATCCTCAATACTAAGTTCTGATGAATGCACTTTTAGATCTTTTTAGTATTCTCAGTTAGTTTTTTTCATTTGTATTGAAAAAAATCTTTCTATGAAATGGGATTGTTCTATGTTGTTTGTTTACTACTGTTTTTCGCAGGTGCATGTTTGTGGTTGAAACTCAGGAAGTAGATTAGTGAGCCAGATTATTCCACGAGGAGCATGTGCAGATCAAACTGTGGTTAAAGTCCATTGGAGCCTCCGGAAGAATAAATGGAGCCTTGAGGTGCTGGAGAGGAACCCTAATGCATACTCAGTCCATGGGGATTCGGACACCCTCCATGGGTGGTACCTCACCCATTGCGGCTACGCTCGACTAGTACCGCTACTTAGCATTACCACACTTCCCTAGTTCAGGAGGGAACACCCATTCTCGCCAGTCAGACACACATTCTGAACCGCCTCCGGGTATATGACATCATTTTACATTACAGTTCCTTCTTCAGTTAGGCAAAGCGTATTAGGCGGTGGGGTGGTGGGTCTTTTATAGAGGGCGGTGGTGCAGATGTCAAATAAATCAGAAGGTGGTACTAGAGCTCTGAACAAGTGGATAAACTAAGTGATACCATTCGAAATTGACATCCTGATTTTTCCTTTCAGGCTCTACTGTCGCAGCATATTCATTGGAGAAAGAATCAGGAGGAAAGTGCTGATTAATGATGGAGGCTTTATGAACTATATGATGAAACGATCTCGTTGTTGGCGGAAGAGCATTGGGAGAATGATGGAAGAGCCACGGCTTCCATTCTTAACCGCGCCCGCCAGTGCGCTGGCGGCACCCTCCCGATCCGGTACCTTCCACAAAAACCATTTTGCCAGGCACATGCGGAACGCATCTTGCTGGCTGTCCGTCTTACTTTGCCTGGCCATTGCTGAATTATTGGCTATCTTCCAGCTTTGCCTTCGAAAAGTGCAGCGTTGCTCGTATTTGCGCGCGCGGCGGATGAAACGCCACCGAAACCGTCTTGGTTTGGTTTGGGCCACTGAACCTCGGTAATTCCGCCAAACTCCACGATTCCATGACTAGAAACTGCTAGTTAGAGGATTCAAGTCTTCCGAAAACCACCTTTTTGATTTTTATTAATATTATTTCTTTGTTTTATTTTATTTGAGTTTGTTCAGTTTTCTCTTCGTTATCTCTAATTTTACAGTTAATCTTTGTTTGAATTTACTCATTTTTATTGCAATTTTCATGTATTTATTTTTCTTGATTTTATTCAAATTACAAATGGAAGTTTCAGTGGAGTAAGAAATTTTGATGTCACGAAAAAAGAATTCATTCTTGAAATTTAGCGGGTTACGAAATTTTCCATAACCACGCCTCATAATTTATCTTTTATATTTATTTATTTTTTAATTTTTAAAAACTTTCTTATATATATATATATACTTTGCCTTATATACCTTGCCTCGTATCTCAAAAGTATATTAAAAATTTTTTCCGATATCACGGGTTCACGAGGTATAACTGCGCTTTTTCATGACCCCCTCAATTACTGCGGCCGTTTGACTTTTAATGGCTTTTTCATCGAAACTCCGTTTCAGATAATTTTCATTATCGATGGAAAGAATTAAAGTGTGAATCAATATCGCCATAGAACGCGCGTGATGTAGGTGAAGTACCAGACGATTGAGCTGATCGCGCCTCCCATTTGCCAACCTTTGTTAATTGAGCCAGATGAATTGAACAAGGTCACGTTGAAGCTTGAAGTCACTCCTCCGCAGCGGGCGTTGTCATGGAGTATCTTCCTACATGAGTTTCATTCATGGCCGGCTGGTGACCAGTGTTACGGATTCTGGTTGGGAGGAGTGCCACAGAAGAGGATGTTCTTTATCTTGGGCGAGAACTGTTTGTGTAGGCTGGATTGGATTTGTATGGCTGCGTTTTTTGTTTCCCCAGTTCTGTGCTTTTTGGTTTGATTTTAGGATTTTTATTTTTTTTGTGTGCTCGACTTACGGTTTGGGGAATTAGAGTGATTGTGAAGTTAGTGATGGTAAGATGGTGTTATGCTTAGGTTGGAGTTGTGTTATATTTAGACTTTTTATGGTATTCGACCTTTTTCTTTATTAGATAACACACATTGTGCACAATTAGATTTGTTTACTAAGTTTGAAAAAGCGCGCGCAGCCCAGGCCTTGTCGAACCTAATGCGCTAGCCACCTTTAATAAGTGGGACCACTGAATAAAGACCATTAGGTCTCAAAAAAAGGAAAAAAAAGAAAAAAAGAAAAAAAGAGAAGAAAAAGAAAATAAAATTTGTAGCCTTTATGAAACGACGGTAAAAGTATATATGAAAGTCTTTAAGGCGTGCCTAAACTTAGTGGTTGGGATCTCTTGGCTTTGTCACTCCGTTACATGGTGGATGGTGAAACCTTAGGTATAGGTGCTAGGTTTTGGACTCAATTAAGGTTGGGGTGGGGCTGAGTTAGCGATTGAAGATCACCGCAGGCGATCTCGACGCCAATTGATTTGATCCTTGAAGTGGACCCGTTGCGGACGCCGCGGGTTGTTGCACCGTTCACCTATAAAGGGAGTTGTGGAATCCAGTGATTCGATCTTCAGGGATTGATCGATCCCGCTGGTTTAGATAAAGTTAGGTTGGGAAGACGGTTGTATATTATTTTTCGTGTCAGATTAACCTGGTTTGGAAGGTTTTAGGTTGTTTGTAAGGTTGTCTTTGTTTACGCCAGTTTACCTGCGGCACCTCTTCGCCAGGATATGTCATTGGTTGGGCTTTGATAACCAACATTTTATGGGGTTGGTTTCATCTTCAACTGATTTGAGAGCCATTTTCGTAGATATATTTTATAAGCTAAATCTTGCTTTTGATTGCTTTTTCTTCTTTTTCATTTTAAGGGATAGCGTAGCGGTAGTTGAAAGTGGCGAGTTACTAAAAGTGCTATTTCACCGCGCATATTATGCTGGGTTTGGGGCACTTTTTTGCCTGCCGTTTATTCCAGATGACACGGTGGCATATTAAGGACCTAGCGAAACTCTGTCAAATTTTATTGTAAGATTTGCATTGTTTCTGCGGGGCTTTTATGTGAATGAGTTCGATAATAGCGGAATCCAGTTCGGCTCCTTGGCTGCGTCAAAACAAAAGAAAGGCGAAACCAAGCCGAGAAATGACGGGGGCTATAAAGTGCAACGACTGCGAAATTTACCTTCCCTATACCTTTATTGAGTTCTTTTATTAGAATATTTCTTACGACTTTTTGACTTTTTGACTTTATTTCTCTTTCTTCCTATTTTTTATCTTATCTTGATTACTGCACTTTTGATTATTTGGTATTTTTTCTTGGCACAGATCTGTTTTAAGTCCCAGACATCCTTTGTAAAGAAGATCTTTCAGCGTGAAGCCCGAAATTTTGGTGAGAGCTTTCTGGCCTTTGCTCCTTTCTCAGAATTCTCTCAATTTTCTCTCTTTCTAGACGACAAACACCCTCAGGGGATGACGTAGCTTGGAGGATGGTGGCTGAAGCCTATCTGTAGGGAGAAGGCTATTGATCTCTAGGATATGAAGCAGTGGAGGTTCATGTTTTTTTCACCGAATATCCCATGCATTCTTGACCTACTTGTTGTGGTTTTGATCCTTACAGTGCGCCAGATGAATTTATTATTTGGTAAATTTTGTATTCATTCGGATTACTTAAATATTCGATTCATTGATGTTTATTAATTATCATTTATGATCATTATAAGGTGATCAAATTGTTATGTTTTTTAATGACCTCTGTTTAATGGCGTGATCTTTTCTTTTACCGAAAGGATATTTATTAAAATTGATTTTATAAGCCTAAGTAAAGTCCGGTTGGGGAAATGACTATAGGTCATCTCCACTACGTGAGAAAAGGACCCTGCTCCTGGCCTCAGTTACACAGAATTCGGTGGAGTGACCTAACCGCTAAGATTTATATTTTTCACCACATTTTTCATTTCATTAATTTTCAATTTTCTGAAACATTTCACCATTGTTTTACCAGACCTTGAATCCGAATACAGTTACTACGTTTTGGCCTTTGACTGTAAGAATCATTTAATACGAGAAGCCCATCTTTGTGTTTGAACTCTCGTGAGAGTCATTTATATTAAAGTGGCATTCTTTCATAGGTGGAAGGAATTTGTATTATAAATTTGACTGATTCAAGCACCCTACTGGCATACAGATCAGCGTCATAGCAAATCTTGGATTTATTTAGTGGTGTTTGTTCCAGTTAATTGTTCAGATAATGAAGAAGCAAATGTACCGCCGAAAGACCTGTCTTACGATTCTGGGAGGCCCTTTGAGTGACCGATTGAATTACAGGTAGCAATTACCGGGATATGTTAGATTATTACCAATGAGACAATGAACTTTGAAAGATTATTTTGGTAGATGTTAATTTACTCATGGTGCCGAGGATACGTTGGATGATGTATCAACAATTCAATCCCGGAGGTTTCTCCTCGATTTAGATTAAAGATCTTAGTCTGGTAAATTGTTGAGGTCAATCAAAGGAGATAGAATTTTATCAATTTAAATCTGATATACCAAATTAGTTGAAGAAGGTTTGTGTCACATCAGAGGTAAAAATTCATGATCTAGAATGGAGTGTAAGAAGGGTGAGAGGAAAAATTCACAGGATCACGAAAGATGATTATAATCTTGTCATTGATTCCAGACTCATATCTGGAAGGAATATGGATATCTATGAGTGATGTATGGTATATGGAAGTCAAACTATCTTTACCATCTTTGACCAAGTTCAGATTCGAAACTAATAGTTTGAACCTGTTGCAAATGATCTGAAATTGATAATTGCTTGCATTGGTGCTTTCCGATGTTCGCCTTACCGTGCGAACTTTCAGTCAGAAATATTTTAAAAATCTTTATAACTGCATAATTATAAATTTTAAATTAGTCTTACTTTCTTTTAATTAAACAAATGCTTTCATTGGAGTTCAATCGTATTAAGGATCTCTTTAGTAGATGGGGTAATTGATCTTTAGTTTTATAAGTAAATCCTGGTAGAATGATTTTGGACTAAAATCCGCACCTACTTACTAGGCCAGCCAGCCTTGCAGTGATCTTTAATTTTTTTTGTGATGGAAGGCCACTTTTCATCAGAATAAACAAGCATATTCTATGCCTTTGATCAGGCCGAGTTTTCATTAAAGATTTAGGAATGATCATTGTGCATTGTCGATGAAGTTGGTTTGATCCACATATTTTGGTCGATAACGAGTTTGTGATTACATTATGGGATAGAATGGTCTAAATGGTGTGCTCAAATCTTGGATTTTTAACAGGTGTCTGGTCGATAACTTGGGTTTGTAGCCGCGGATTCTTGGGACTCAAATAGTCTTGGAGGTGATTGGAGTTCCTTTTGATGATCTCATCATACTCAGTGAGTCTGAAACAGGTTTATAGCGCCGTTACACGAGATTGGAGGAGGATTTTGAATTGTCAATCTATTCAACTAAAGAGATTGCTACTAAGTTTGGACTTTTTTATCAAATTACGAAATTACAAAAAATGTAGTTTAACACCTGTGATGAAAGCTATGAAATATTTTATAAAACACAATTAATCTGCATTTATTTTCCATATGATTTCATTTGATCTTAGATGTGTTTATATTTAGGAAGATCTTACATGCATAAAACGAAGCGAGAATTGGTGCCTTTTGATTTTATGCTTAAGACATCTGAAGTGCAAGGTTTCCCCTACAATACCTCTCACTATAACGGTGCTACACCATAGTATACAGCCGGCATCTAGGATCGAATCCACGGGGGATGGGTTTTCTTGTGATAGCTATCTGAGTTTAACACTATGTGATTAATATTTGAATATTGGAGTTTGGTAAGCAGGTACCGATTGCATAATGGTTGAAAACTAAAATTCGTGGTAAAAATAATAAGAGAACCCTTGGTATGACCACTTTAAACAGGTTCTGAGAAAAATGATGCCGAGGTCTTTCTGACGAGGATAGTAACCGCCATATTTTTCACGAATCAGATCAGGTTTAACTTCATAAAAACGTTTGCTCAATAAATATCCTTTGAAAATGAGATTCTTTGACATAGTTGATTTTCTACCATTGATTCTAATCTACGACATTAAAGAACGTATTCTATTCCGTGTATACTAGTAGTTTTGAAGTTTGGATTGATTTTCAGAGTTTAATATAGGTTCCAATTTCAAAAATATATAAATAGATGGATTCTGCACCGCTCAATGGGCTTACTTGAAATTAAGAACTTTTTAAAGCGAAGTTGAATGAAGGTGCATGAGCGCCCCAGTTAAGAGTCCCGCATCGTAGTGATCCACGATGGGATGGTGGGTTGACTAGACTAACCTTGGTAAACTCGGTGCAACACCTCGGTGATACCATTCATATTCCTCCTCCAGCATATATATGAATTCTTGACTCAACCAGGCGCCATGGGGTCAAGAACTGCGAATCAGGTTCGGACGAAGTTATGACCTTAGAGTTGGAGGTCATCACGTAGTCACACCCTGACCGGTGGTGACTGAGCCCAGCCCTGACCTCCATGATGAAGCTGGTCTGACACCTCAGTATGACATATTCCTCCTCCTCAGGAATATGAATGTATTATTGACTCAATGGGCTTTCCGCTTAGAGTCAAGAACACCGAATCGAGTTGGACCCGAAGAAGTTATGACGCCCAGGGATTGGAGGTCATCGTAGTCACGCAGCGAGCTGATGGTAGGCCCCAGCCGGACCTCGACCGACTTTCGTCGGCTGTTGGTATGACATATTCTATCACTCCTCCAGGCATATGAATGCCATTTCTTGACTCAATGAGATTTTCCACCAAGTCCAAAGTACTGGCTTGAGGTCGGGCCGAATGAGTTATGACCTTGGGTTGGGCTCTGCATTAGTCACACCCGAGATGGTGGCCCGGCTAGGCCCAGCTGACCTCAGTGACTCGATTACGGCCGCCAGTGGCATGACCCCTGCCTCCTTGGGCATATTCGCGTTTATGGCTCGTTAGACTTTCCATAGAGTCCAAGAACACGAAGCAGTTCCAGGGCGAAGAAGTTCTGGAGCCTTCAAAGTTGGAAGTCATCGTTTATCAAATCAGCGGGGTGACTGTTGGACGAGGTGACTCTAAGGATGGTCTTGACCTCTGAGGATGGAGTCTGCGACCTCTCTTGCATGAAGTCTCTTGACCTCTTCTTTGCCCATAGTCTATGGCCCTCTCCATTCTCTGTTGCGAGGTTGACCTCTGCTGGCTGAGTCTGATCTTGACCTCTGATGCGTGAGGTCTAACTGACCTCTATTTGCATGACCTCCTGGGGCACCTCTGCCCATTTTGTTGTTCGAGTAAAATACATAAATTGGTCTACAGAGGTCCAGGTGAAATTCAAAACTAACATCATGACTATTGATGTGGCTACAAATTTACCAGAAGGACTTGCTGCTAAATTCTCTTTATTTCTGACCGAAGCGTTCTTAGGTCGGTAGTTGACTTTGACCCGGATAATGACGAAACGGATCGTTGAAGTGACCTCAGTAAAGGACCATAACTTGGTCTACGAGGTCAAGTGAGAATTAAAAATCTAACATCAAAGTTGTTGATGTGGATACCAGTACTAAAAGGACTCCTTCTCAGTTCACTTCAGCGCACCCAGTGACTCTAAGGTTCGGTTCGCCTTGCTACCACCATGGCAGCTTGTGTTTAAAATACATGGCATTCCCCTAAGGAAAGATAACCACCACACAACCCTTAGGTGAAATAATCAAAGTAGGAAAGACCTACCTCCTCTTGGAGGTTATGAAACTCCAGTCAAGATCTCATACACACTCTTATCCAGGAAGGACACACCCCTCTTCATGCTTGGAGGCCCCTGGTCAATCGTTGGGACAATCTGAGAGAGAAGTGAGAGCTTCTCACTCCATCCTCTCTTCTTTCTCTATTTTCTTCTTCTTGATCACCCATAATCGTGCTTTAAAGGAGGAAACTTCCTCCTCTTTCCTACATACCATATCATTCATAATTTTTCTTTATTTTCTTGTTTGTGTATTTAGGTCCTCTATTTCTCTCTTCTTCTTCATTTAAGTCTCCTATTATTTTCCTTTACTCATTTATTTCCTAAAATTTCTTGACACCATGACTACTTATAATTATTATGGTCCCCATTTACAATTCCATATTTCTCTTTTTCACTTGGGTTTATTTCTTGATTCAATAATGTTTTAATTCATTCATCTAACATTCCCAGAAAAATACCTGATTGAAAATAATTATACCGAATATATAATATTTTTATAAAAAAATTCCTCTACGGTATTTAAGAGTGGCTCTACCCATATAAAATTTCGTCCTCTAGAATTTACATAAATCGAATAGTTGCGAGATCTCTTTGCCCTCATCGTTTCTTCACTTTCCCAAGTGGCTTCTTCGGTCTTGTGGTTTCTCCACATGCCACTTTGATAACAGGACATTTCGTAATTCTCTGCCTCGCCGTGAATAACCAAAATCACATCTTGGTTCTTCTTTATAGGTCAAATCACGGTCTAAGCTCAATTGTCACCGAAAGAGACTACATGTAATGGTCTGATGTTGCCTACATCTACATCGAAACGCGGAAAACATTTGGATCTTTTCCACGAGTCGAGGGATAATGCCTAATCTATATGCCAGCTGGTTATTTTGATTACTTCATAAGGCCCGATAAATCTAGGAACTCGACGCGTTTGCAGACCTGTGTGCTGAGGTGATGCTGGCGCCTCTGCGGTCTTATATAATTTCTTGCTACTCGTATGGCGCTGCTGGTTTTCACCGCTCTATCGACAGTCTTTCAATCTTTCTCATCTTTTCGCGCCTTTGATCTGCGCTCGTCGGGGCGTAACAACACGCTTCACAGTTTGAATTCCAACCTGATGGTATTACCATTTTCCTCATATAAGCCTACGTGAAGCGCATTCCCGTTGATTGTTGTTGCCAACCAGCAATTTTAACTAAGGTTCATTGTCTATCCGACTACCCTCATAGTCGATCGCGACCTTTTGGCATATCTTTCAAAATGGTTCTTTAATTAAAATAATCATTGGGTACGAAAACCACCATCATATAGCGAGAAGGATCATATCTTTGCTTCTCAAACTTGGTTTCTCTGCCATCCTCGTATCCATCAATTTGTTTGAAGGATCGTCGAATGACCCCGGGAAACTCATGCACTCTTTGTATTACGGATGCGGAATCTCTCCCGCTCTGTTGTCGACCAACTCCTATGCGGCGGGTTCGTCCACGAGAGATCATCATACTCCCAGGTTCCATCATAAATTAAATTACGATTGGGATGTGTCGGTACTCTCTTGAATGGGTGATCTGGATCTATCATTGTATTTTTGTGTATCAAGATAGTAAAATTCACCAAGGCTATATCTTGGCGTCGGTATCTTCTCTCTTCTAACTGTTCATATATCTACATTTAAGAACCGACCATCTTACCTACCCAGGTTATGCATATCTCGGAACACTTTGATTTAACACCTTTTCTGCTGTTGATGATATTACACCCCAGGTTGGGTGCTATGGAAGGCATTGCAGAAGTACCTCACCCGTATTTTTGTGCTCAAGCGATCCATGAGCTGACGGCCTGATCAATCTCAGCCAATCTCGCATGTTTCTTCGTAGAACGGCGAGAGCGTCTTGTCCTCAGGAGAAACTCCTTGGCGCACCTGGCTGTGGCGCGGTGGGTGTCTCTCTACAGGTGGCTGTTTGTGCGTTCGTCAGGACCTTACCGTGATCCCTGAATCTCACCACTCACCTTTCTTTGATGAGCACTTGTCGGCCGGGATTTTTCCTTGTCTTCTATCTTTCCTGCTGTTTTCTCTTTCTTTTTTTCGTTCACGGCTTTAGGCACATGTAAGTTTGGAAATCATCCATGGAAAAATCCTGTGACATGGGCTCTCTGAATCATGTCGCTCAAAACCATCTTCAAATTTAGCGCTTCTGCTTAACACCCAGCATCTACCGGGGGCGCCGCGCGTAGGTATGAATTCTCATAATGGTTACATGGTGCCTTTGTTTCAGTTATGAAACTCATTGTATTGTTTAAAATGGTCTGGCCCACATAATCGCCACTATGAACTCCTTCGAAAAGAACCTCCATGTAACTCTTTACGGTAGTGCGGTCAGTCGAAGCCCACCAGCGATAGGCCTCATCCTTAGTAATGAGGTTGCACATTCGACTTCTCTTCAATTGTACGTGCATTTTGCTTCAAAACGATCACTCGGTCCTGCAGGCCAATTTTACGCCATTGGCTCATCTTCTTTCTTTCCAAGAAAGTCTATCGATCGATACCTTGCCACATTTCTCGATGGCGCATTGGCTGCGGAACATTTACGGCCTAATTGCGACTCTTTGCAAAAGCTGAGCTATTGTTGGAGGATACCTATAATTGCCTCCTACCACTTTGTTCAGGAGTTCATTTATTGGTGGGGGCGCGGTTGCATCCACCTATCACTCGCGGGACTAACGGGGCCAGTTTCCACAGTCACCTTCGATACTTTGTTTTGAACCATTCATATTTACCACTATGTTGTGAGATCAGCGTGATCATATCATCCATACTACAAATGCAAATGCAATGTATAATAAATACCATTTCAAAATCCTTTTAAAATCGTTTGGGGCCTTTTCCGAAACGCTCGACCACGAAACAATACCGCAAAGTGTAGTGACCCTCGGGCGGCGGCAGTTGATTAACGAGTGAAGCGAACCCGGGTTTTGACCCAATTCTTTTATTTTGTTTAATAAGTTCTTTTCATTCGCGACCGATCGGCCACGACCGAATAGGATCCGAGCGGGCTTGCCGCTTTACTCGCGTTTTTATTTTATCTTATTAAAACGTTTAATTAATTGTTGATTGCGGGAAGCGGTTTTGATTTAGGCAAGCCCACAATCATTACAATTTAAACAATTGATGGAAGCCCATAAACATTAACAAAGTACATTTACAAAGAAAGACATTCTAGCACTTTCAAAATGACCACAAAAAAATGAGTTGAGAGTTTAACCTTTTTATTTAAAATACCACTTGTTAAAAAGAGATGATAATACAAATAGCCAGATGTTATATACTTATATGTCGTACTCTCTCTCTATGACTCAGCTACCTGATCTTACATCTCCCTTCTTATTTACTCGAAACACAGCATGGAATAAAACTATCCTTCTAAACATTTTTGCAACAACCCAGTGGTTCTATCTGATTCTATTTCAATATTCAATGTAAGCCCGCCATTTAACATTAACCATGCCTATTAAGATTCAACATATACTCATGCTATTTATTTTACCGCATGCTTTCAATTTCTAAATCATTTTACCAAATCCATCATCTGATTTCAATTATGATTCAATTTCACGAATTCAATTTATGAAGTTCAAGCATATACAATCCCATTTATACTGTCAGTATTGGTTATTTCACCTTGACTTCTTTAATTCACGTTTTGAGTTCCGTTTAATGAATCCCGCCGCCTTTATCGACCGATGGTTTCAATTCCACATTTTACGTGGTCCGTTGATGAATGCGCCCTTATTATCATTCGAGTAATGTGCTTTACATTTAACAATTCGGTCTCCATCGCGCGGATGCGTTTGGTACCGACATGTGGTATCAGTCAAATGCCATTACGCCCATCGCAGCGGATGCGATTGGTTCATCCATAAGTCGGTTTCTTGATATCATCGCCATCATGTGGATAAAATTCGTGCATCCGCCAAGTCAGGACATTGGACAATTTCGAGTGCCTTCGTGACGGATCTTGGGTTGGTGCATCATCGAGGCGGTTCATTACGTATATCATTCAATTCATTGAGTTTTCAAATACCACATTTGATTCATATTCTTTAAATGTATCGTCTTTCCAAAGATATACTCAATCTATATTACTCATTTCACATATACTCATTCCACATACTCATTCATACCACTCATTCATGTACTTATTTCATATTTACTTATTAAACTACCAGAAATACTTGAAATAAGAATAAATCAGGAAGAACAAACATGCAAACTTAAAAGCGAGGAATAAAGTGTTGAGAATAAACCAAAAATCTTTTGCACTTTGATTCGATCCTTGGAATCTCAATCTCTCAATTGGCTTTTCCTCTCGTCGTTTATTCAAAACCATTTAAAGAACCAATATTATTACGTATGTACTAGTATTAGTTTGAATTGTAAGTTGATTACAGTTTAATATGGGTTCAATTCAAAAAATATATATATGGATGGATTATTGACTCAATGGTATTTCCACTTCAAGTCGAAAACCGAAGCGGAGTTAGGATAAAGAGTTATGACCTTGAGTTGGAGGTCATGTCGTAATCCCACGACTAGGCGGCCAGTTAGGCTAGACTAACCTCAGTAAACTCAGTCTGACTGTTGGTCTGACATATTCTATCCTCCTCAGGCATATGTATGAATTCTTGACTCAAAGCCCAGTCACCCGCCGATCCAGAACACGAGAATCGGAGTTCGGGCCGAAGAAGTGCAAGCCTTCCGAAGTTGGAAGTCATAAGCGTCACACCGCCGAGCTGAATTGACTAGGCTGGCCCGCAGCCTCCAGTAAAGCTTTGGTCCGACACATCAGTATGACATATTCTATCCTTCTCAGGCGCCTTAATGTTCTTGACTCAATGAAACTCCACTTGATCGAACAAAAGCAGATTCGGGCGAAGGTGCAAACCGCCAAAGTTACCCAGGCTCCTCTGAGAAATCCACCCAATAAACTGGCCCCAGCTAAACTGACTGGCCTCAGTAAACTCAGTCTGACACCTATAATACGGCATATTCTATAATCTCCAGGCATAGCCAATGTATTGTGACTCAATGGAGCTGTAGAGTCAAGGGGAACGCACCAAAAGCGAGGTTCGGACGAGAGAAGTTATGACCCCAAGTTGGAGGTCATACGTTATCAAATCTGACAGGCTGACTGAAGCTGAGGCTTTTTAAATAATAATATTAAATTATAAATATTATTTAAAATAATTAGAAAAATAAATATTATTTAGGAATCTATGAACACTTGTGCCGACGAGCATAGTAGATATTTCATAAAATTTTGAAGTCGTCGCTATCGATTAATAAAATAGTCGTACTCCAAAACACGATTCAGCTGTAAATTTTTGAGGTCGCAGCTTGAAAACACCTATTCAGCTGTATTGTCAATGCAACATGATCGCTGTAATTAAAGTCTAATTAAACACGATTCAGCTGTAGCCTTCTAAAGTCGCAAACACGATTACAATGCTTCTCCTCGATTCAACAGTCATACAAAATCAAAAGTGTCCTCCCAACATCAATATGTAAACCATAAATGCAACTTCAATAAACTACCCGGATGATAATGTCCAAAATATATAATACCATCCTAAATGATAATATCTAAAGTATGTGTTAGTAGATGAGAAAATTGAGAGTTAGGAGCCATCTACTCCACACATTAACACCTTAATTATGCCATCACCACAACCATTAGTTCAAGGACAAATTAGACGAGGATATGTGACGAGGAAGAGAACAAGGGTGAAGATATCGAGTATCGCGTGAGGGTCCTTCTAATATATCAGAGATGCAAGTATATGATAGACGACCACAAAGAAAGAAGAAGGTTCCTTCATGTGGCACGCATTAAGGTTTATGTATAAGTTGGACTTAATGACCTTTGTACTTAGAATCTTTTTTAATTCTCTACTAACACATACTTTGAATATTATCATTTTGACATTATTATATATTTTGACATTATCATCGGTAGTTTATTAAGTTGCATTTAGTTTAGCATATTGATGTTGAAGGACTTTTGATTTTTTATTTATGAACTGTTGAATCAGGGAAGAAGGTTGTTGGTGCATTTTTAAGGTTATTTATGAAATCGTGTTTTGAAGACACGACTTTAGAATTTTACACTGAAATCGTGTCTTGAAGATACGACTTCAGAATTTTACACTGAAATCGTGTTTTGAAAACACGACTTCAGAATTTTACACTGAAATCGTGTTTTCAAAACACGACTTCAAAATTTTACACTGAAATCGTGTTTTGAAGACACGACTTCAGAATTTTACATTGAAATCGTGTCTTGAAGACACGACTTCAGAATTTTATGAAATATCTATGTGGCGCCTCGCTGGCAATTAGGTACCATAAATTCCTAAATATTTATTTTTCTACCTTATTTTAAATAATATTTAAAAATAATATTATTTAAAAAGCCCCCTGAACTGACGAGCCGAGCCCCACAGACGAGGATGCCGACTCCCACAGATGAGATCTCGTTGACTCACGCAGATGAGGTCCGGGCCGACCTCCGCTGCATGAGGTCTAACTTTCACATGAGGTCCGTCGACCTCTACCGACCTCTCGTTGCATGAGGTCCGCTCGACTGCTGCATGAGAGGTCCGTCGACCTCTCCGTCGCATGACCTCTATGGGCTGACCTCTCGCTCATTTGACTATTCAGAGTAAAAAGACCATAACTTGGTCTACAGGGTTCGAATTGAGAAATTCAAAAGCCTAACATCAAGTTCATTGATGTAGCTACAATTTATCAGAAGGACTTACTGCCAACTTCTCTTTATTTCTGACCCAAAAACCAGTTCTAAGGTCCGGCTAGTTGACCCGAACTGGACGAACTGACCCGACCAGATCTAGCTGAGCTGACCTCGGTAAAAGGACCATAACTTGGTCTACAGAGGTCCAAATCAAAAAATTCAAAGCCTAAAATCAAGTTCATTGATGTGGCTACAATTTACTAGAAGGACTCACTATCAAATTCCCTTCACTTTGTACCCAAAAATCATCTCTAAGGTCTGGTTAGCGTGCACTACCACCATGTGGCAGCTTCTCATGGTTTAAAATACAACCAAACATTCCCCTAAGGCAAGATAACCACCACACAACTCTTAGGGTAGAAAATAATCAAAGTAGAGAAGACTCACCTTGGAGGTTGTTTAAACTCCCGATTCCTGGCCTCTCTACTTGCAGCTCTTGTCACAAGGAAGGACTTTCCCTCTTGCTTCGCCGGAGACCTATGGTCCGATCGTTGGGAAATCTAGAGAGAAGTGAGAGCTTCTCACTCTAAAATATCTCTTCTTTTCTTTGTTTTCCTTTTCTTCTGGATCACCCTTAATCGTACTTTAAAAAGGAGGAAACTTCCTCCCTCTTTCCTACATGCCACATGTCCATTCCTTGATTTTTTTTTCTTTATTATTTCTTGTATTTAGTCCTCTATTTCTCTATTATTCTTCATTTAAGTCTCCTATTATTTTCCCTTTACTCATTTATTTCTCCAATTTCACTTAGACATATAAACTACTTACAATCAATTTAGGTCCCCATTTTACAATTTCCATATTTTTCTTTTCACTTGGTTTTATTTCTGGATTCAATAATCATTTAATCAATATTCATCTAACACCCCAGAAAAAAATACCTAAGTCGTCTAATTATAATTTCTAATATATAATAATTTTTTATAAAAACATTCTACTTCGTGCATTAGCATTACAAAGGTGGATAGTTCAAAGTGGAAGAAACTGGTTGAAAATAATAAGAATTTCAACTATTTATCAACTCAACTAAGCATATCACCATTCCAGCATCAACAGTTTCGGAACAATTTTCAATTTCTCATAATACAAGTTGGGCATTACAAAAAAATTGGTTGAAATGAGAAACTCAGAAGCTTTATAACCCAGGGTCGGGAACTTTATAACATAAAATACACAAAGTATACTTATACTTAAAAAAAAAACTAATCATAAAGAAGTCATTTAACTTCATAAAAGGACTTGCTCAAAACAAAAGCATAACCATAACATAAAAATCCACTTCCTTCATTAATTCTCCTCAACCAAACACGTATCGCCTCAATGGGTCCGGAATGGAAATTTAAAGAAGGCAAAGCAATTCTCCTCACATACTCAGTAAAGGTGGAATGTCATCCTATCTTAGGCAAGATGAGAATATAGTGAGACTGTATGAATGGTAATGTAGCGCATTCATCGCCGTTGCTACAAGGAGGTCTAATGGAGTCAGAGGGTCTCGAGTTTGCCGGTGCTACCATCGCTTCAGCCGAAGCTGAAGATATGGGAGATTGCTTCGGGTGGATTTGGAGGGATTTGAGGCAGGCCCAAGTGACTCTGAATCTACACAAGAATGGCATTATTCTGAGCAAGGATGGCATTGGTCTGAGCAAGGTGGTTCAGGCATATTCGCTTCTACTAAGGCAAGACAGCAAGAGCAAAGTAGCAAGATGAAGCCGAAAGTGCGGGATCAAGTCATACGGCGAAATCATGGGGAGAAATGGGAATAGTCTCCATAGGTGTTGTAGAAGTACTCGCCCAACTGAATTGATAGGGACCAGAGGAACAGGAGGCTCGGGATAATGCAAAGTAAAGTGACTGGCCGTGGGAACTATGGATGCTATGATGCAGGGCTTCGCAGGAGCCGCAGCAGTGGCCGGTCCTTCATCGATCTCTGAGTGGGAGAGGAGGAGCACCCAACACCAATTGCCACTTTTCCACTATGAAAATAGCCTCGCAACCCCAACGACGCCTAAACGGGCTCATCCGGAAACGCCAAGGTGCCCCAACACCGGTAGAGTAGCCGCGAAATAGTAGCGGAATGGCCTTCGCCCTGGTGAGGTTTTTTCGATGTATCTTCTCCTCAAAGTGGAAAAGAGAAGTCATGACAAGATCCATAGGGTTAAATCAGAAACCCTCAGAAATGCGGTATAGTGCCTCCAATATGGCTCCCCTCCTCTTAACCAAATGCTAAAGAGGAAATAGGTTTGATCGTAGCACATGATCAACAAAAAGCATCCCTGTTGGGAGCTGCCTTCTAAATAGAATGGGACCAACAGAGGTGTCTCGGGAAAGGATGTGGACCATCTCCCTTGGTGAGGGATGTGGCCACTGCCTGTAGTCCTCAAAGTTGACCAAAGTAATAGGAAGATTGAATGTGGTGGCTATGTCAGATGCTTGAAGAATTCCCTCACGTCTATCAATGGAAAAGATAGTAGATTGCACCTCATGGAAGTCATAGTTTGGGTAGATTTTGACCGCCACCCACGATAGAAGAATTCCCCGTGGAGTCATAGCGGATCCAGGCGGTAGCGCAACAAGTCGCATGGAGTCCCGAAGCCTCGTGGAGGGTCGTAGGCCTAAATGTCATAAAAGTGCTCATTGTGTAGGTCCTTGCCACTATAGTCAGAATTACTTACAATTGAGCCATTGTGAAAAAGGGGCCTTCTGATCAATGATCCCAGAGAGTGGACCTGAGAACTATTAGCAACTGGGGCTTGAGGAGGTGGACACTAAGTGGGTTTCTCGTGGGCTGAACGGAAGGATTCGCCGGCTCGAGGTTCGAGCCCCTTGTAGAGGAGGGAAAGGGGGCACGACCGCCATGGATGAGGAGAGGGATGCATGATTCCAAATTTTGTCTCGAATCTATGTGCAGTGGTAAGAGGGGGAATGAGCAACAACTAGGGCGGCAAAGAAGGGCAAAATGAGGCGCTGTGTGGTGGCTGTGCCCTGGGCTTAAGATTTGTAGGATGCACTATGCCCACCTCTAGTATTTTCCATGGCCACAGACTGAAGGAGTTAGGGTTTCACAGTAGAAACTGGGTTTTCACAAAGGAGGCACACAAAGGAGGGGGCTTCGGCTATGATGGAGGGTCTCGGCAGGATAGGGGTCTTATTTAGTGGATGAATCACTGATGCGAAGGGCTGATATGGGAAGGATAAAAACCAGGAGTTTAGGAAATGGAAGAGCATTGATGCTCGGCTTTCAAGCCTGGGCTGACGCTATAAATTCTGTTCAAAATTAGAGGGCACAAATAAAAAAGTGGGAACCTCGTGCACAATTCTCAGAAAGGCTCGGAAAGGAAAAAAAAAATTAGAGAGTTGAGTTTTGGTAAAGTGAAGGGGCCGAGTTGAGAAAATTTCGCAACCCTCGCGAAATCGCCCGCCATTTAAAATACTCCCGCTTCTCAGCGAAATGGCTTGTCTCCTCGCGAAAAGCTCTTGTGAACTCTCGCATTGCAAACACTCTGACGAATATCTGGTTATGGCTTCAGAGGCGTTTGCGAAATTCTCGCAACCCATAAATGACATGCTTTGAAAAAATTTCTACTACACCTTACGTCTAATATTGTAGAAATTCCTTCAAAATAAACATAGCAAGATCAAGTAAAAACATAGGAAAATGAATAATCAATCTACTATTGTTAATTAAGGAAAAGATGAGGAAAAATAAATAAAATAAAATAAAATAGCACAAAATAAAATAAAATAAAAATATAAAACAGAAAAGAAGTGGACTTTGGTAAAATTTCAAGAGAGACTAAGTCCACCTAAACCAACTCCTTAAACATTCGAGGCTTAAGGGAAAGTTCCTTTGTCCGTGTAAAGCGGATTGCATGGCTTGAGTCTGACATTTACTTTGAATAGTTGATTGTCCTTCGAAATGAGCAATTCCACTGCCCATTAGAGTTTGACTTTGATGGATAATGAAGGTCCAAATTAATTCGACTTGAGTTCGCCTTAAAAAATGTGGCGCTTGGAATCGTAGAGTTTATAATCGATCCCTTTTGGAAATTTTTTCGAGCTACCATCTGGTCATGCCATTTTTTCGATCTCTTTTGAAATTTTGGAATTTAGGTAGGCATCATTTCACAGTTCCTCTAACTCATTGAGGTTAAGGAACCTCTTAAGGTGCTCTTTCTAAACTAAATTCGGCTTTCGACGCCCCACCATGCCTTGTATTCTATTTCCACAGGGAGGTGGCATGCTTTGCCATACACCAAGCGATACGGGTGCATCCCGAGAATTGTCTTGAAGGCTGTCATGTACGCTTATAATGAATCCAATAGCTTGAGGGACCTATCCTTCCTGTTGGAATTCACTACCTTCATCGATAGTCTCGAAGTTCCCCCGTTGCAAGCCTTAACTCGTCTAATTAGTCCGAGGATGGTAAGGTGGCCACTTCATGTTTCACTCCATATTGAGCCAAGAGGGTTTCAAAGGGTTTGCTGTGGTAACGTGAACCCCCATCACTAATTATGGCCTTAGGCACCCCAAATCTGGAGAAGATATTCTCTTCAAAAACTTCAGTACCACCTTGTGATCGTTTACTTTATAGGGAATTTCCTCAACCTATTTGGACACGTAATTAACCCCCACCGAGATGTAAGAATATCCAAAAGACGTAGGGAATGGTCCAATGAAATCAATGCCCCAAACATCAAATAAATCAACTACTAAGATTGGGTTTAAGGGCATCATGTGACGGCGAGAAAGCTTCCCTAGTCTTTGGCATCGATTGCAACCTCGGCACATCTGGTGAGCATCCTTAAAGAGGGAAGGTCAGTAGAACCTAGATTGGAGCACCTTCATAGTTGTCTTCTGTGATGCAAAGTGACCTCCATGGGCATTTTCATGGCAAAGTGGATCGAGAATCCTCAGCGGTTCTTCTTCTGCACACAACTTCTACTCGATCCGTCCCGCACAATATTCAACATAAATTGCTCCTCCCAATAATAGGAATTAATTTTGGCAAAGAAGTATTTCTTATCCTATGCCTTCCATTCAGTAGGGACCTCCCCTGTCGCTAAGAAATTAGCAATATGAGCATACCAGGGAGCACTTTCTACAAGCAACAGTGATTCCTCAAGGAATTCATCATTGATTGGAGGACTCAGGTGTGTCAGGGCTATGGTCACCTAGAGGTGATCTCGCCATTACATTCTCTACCCCTTTCTTTGTCTGATCCAAGACAAATTGAGTAGGAGAACCCATCTGATAAGCCTCCTCTAGCATCTTGCTTGGTTAGGAGGCACTCAAAGCCGATGTGCGTGAAAGTAACAATGTTCGACTCACTAAGCATGCTCGAAATTGCCTAAGGTATACCACTCAGCAGCCTTTTCTGTTGTAGTGTAGTTTCTCTGAGCTTCATTCAAAGTTTTGCTTCCATAATAAATCACATAGGGCTTTCCATCTTCTCTTTCCCCAAGGACTGCCCCGATAGCAAGATCACTGGCATCACACATGACTTCAAAAGGTTGCTTCCGCTAGTTTCTACTATAGGTACAAGAAATGTGTGGGATTAGAGATATTCAAGTTTTGACAAGTTTCATCCCATAAACTAGTATCCTTTTCCGAAGAAATTATAAAGGGGTTTTGCAATTTCGAAAAATCTTTGATGAACCTCCTAGAACTTAGCATACAAGGAACCGGGGTTTTACCATTCTACATTCGTGGGTGGGGTAGTTTGGAGATAAGATCAACTTCGCCTTATCAACCTCAATTCCCTTTGCTCGAGATAACATGCCCTTGACACCCCTTAATTCACCATAAAATGTATTTCTCCCAATTGGTTAATTCGTGTCTTTTCAATGCATCTATGCAAAGATAGCCAGTGTCAAGCACTTAAAAGTACCCTATATATGATGATATCATCCATATACACTTCCATAATGGGCTCCACCATATCATTGAAAATGCTGAGCATACATATTTGGAATGTGGAAGGTGGATTGTAGAGGCCAAAAGGAATTCTCTTGTAAGCATAAGTCCCAAATGGACAAGTGAAGGTGGTCTTCTCTAGGTCCTCTGCCTCAATCTTTATCTGAAAATATCTAGAATACCCATCCAAGAAGTAATAGAATGGGTGCCCGGAAACTCTCTTAAGAAGTTGATCGATGAAGGGTAAAGAAAAGTGGTCCTTTCTTGTCACTGCATTTAGTCTCTTATAGTCTATGCTCCAACCTGTGATAAAGTGAGTAGGCACATCCTCTCCTCTTTCATTCTGGACAGTGGTCACCTCTGACTTCTTTGGCACCACCTGAGTTGGACTCACCCAGGGACTAAGGAAATAAGGTAAATAATGCCGACCTACAGTAATTTGAGAACTTCTGTGCGCAATACCTCTTGCATAGATCCAGTCACCTTTATGGTTGTCTTACTGGCTTGGCTTCCTTCTCCATATAGATGTGATGAGTGCAAACCAAAGGACTAGTCCCCTTTAGATCATAAATTTTCCATCCAATGGCCTACTTCAGACTTCCCGAGATGTCCGTAAGGCTTCTATGAGGCATTCAACAATGAAGAAATCACAACTAGACACTGGTCACCCTCTTCCAAATATGCATATTTTAATTCTACAGGGAGAGGCTTGAGTTCAAGCTTTTGGTGCTCTATGCTTCCTTCTTTTTTACCATCCTCCCTAGTCGACAAGGGAAGGATTTCTTCTTTTTTTCTCCAAGGCCCATAAACGGTACATAAATATGGGGCTTCCTACAGCTCTTCATAAATTTCTACTGGTTCCTCAATCAATCTTCCCGTAGTTGCTGTAGCTGAGACTATTCATCTAGAATGGTGAAAATCAGACAAACCTCTTCTGGATCCTCATCCACTAGTGCATGTGCTTTTAGCTCAATCGGAAAATGTTGAGTTCCAATGTCATGTTCCCAAATGTTAGCTGCATTACTCCATTTCAAAAATTAATAATCGCATTTGAGGTAGCCAAGAGTGGCCTCCCAAGGATGATGGGTACATAATTGGCTCCCTTAGCAACTGGTTCGGTGTCAAGGACAACGAAGTCCACCAGGTAATAGAATTTGTCCACCTGCACCAACACATCTTCAATAGTGCCTTTGGGAATTTTAATTGACCTGTTTGCTAAAGACAGGGTGATGGTGGTAGGTTTCCACTCTTCCAAATTCTAACTGCTTAGAACCGAGGGTAGCGATTGACACTAGCCCCAAGTCCAATAATGCCTTCTACATAAGTTCCTCCAATATCACCAAGATAGCAGATATCCTGGTCTTTGTATTTCGACTCGGGAGCCAGATCGATGACGGACTCGACCTACTTTTTCAAGAAGGCTTTCTGTCGATATCCAACCTCTTACAGTAAATGTTCCTTTAATAACTTGGCATATGTCAGACTTGTTTAATCATATCCAAAAGGGATGTCAGACCTTCACCTACCTTAACACTTCTTGAATTTCAATTTGGTTGTTCACCTTCTTTTTCCTTTAAGGTCGAGAAAGCTAAAATAGGCATGCTCTTCTTCATCATATCTTCTTTAATCACACCATTCAGTTCCTCATTATTTTCTTCTTTAGCCTCTTCAAGGGTTTAGCATTGGTTGCTCAAATTTCGTTTACCACTTTCAAAGTGATGACTCGCTTTTACTCATCTATCTGGGAATAGGTTCATCGCGCAGGCTATTTCACATGTACTCCCTAAAGGTTTGGCTATGCATGAATGGCGGCATTTTCCCGCACTCGTTGTTGGTCAAGTGAAGCCTGGAATTAACACTCGCAGTTGTCAAATTTTAGAGCAATTTTTCTTTGGAACCCATCTAATCTCTTGTTTAAAGTGCTCTCCACTAGACACCCTCTCGGGATTGTCAGACATTAATCGTCGTCCTACAGTTAGCCTACCACTTGCTCAAATTTAAGATGGCTGAACAATGAGAAGTTGATCTGGTCAGACATTTTCTTCACACGCTCAACAGCTTCACGTGCCAACATACACAATGGGCACAACAACAACGTCAGGTGGCACACATACAGGCTGAGAAGTTGAAGATACCGTGGAGGAGCAAGGGGTGCATAATCGTAGGGGCTTCTGGCCTGTGAGAGGTCAGTGATTTCTCCAAATTAGTATTCAGTTGTTTCCATATGGTGCATTGGTTGATGGTTTAAATTCGACTAACAACATTGGCTTATACCCCACTAACATCTCCTCATTAAGTGAACAATGGCATTGTTGCCCCAGATGTTCGTAGATCGAATGTATGAAACAGGTTTGTTTCAGTATATAAGTTCCAAGCCACGTCGCACCTCATGGTGGTTTCTCATTTCCGCTCTTCCGTAGTGCTCCCGGCCCGGGAGAAAGTGTATAGTGCTATGAAACTCAGAGGGGCGTATAAGAGCATGTTGGGTCACATCGTATTTTGGAGATGAAACTATAAATGAAAATTATGGAACCCGGATTTCCTCTGTATATGAGAATAAGGGGCACAATTGTCATTGAGCAAATGGGGACATGAAGGTTAAAATCAAAGCAGTAGACGGGCCATAATAGAAAGAAAACAAGTTGTTGTACATTAAAGAGATGAGATTTAGTTGTACTAATGGAAATATTAGAATATAAAAAAATGGGAAAACAAGAAGCCAACTCATTTTGGCCCCAAAGGCTAAGGCTCACGCTTTCTGGAGAGATATAAGAGCAAGGAAGAGGAATAAGAGGGAAGAAGAAGGAGAAGGAGAAGAAGTCCAAAATCAGGTATGTTTATCTTGTGAATCAAGTGTATTTTGGATTCCTAGTATTTCGTATGAGATTAGTTGCCTTGTCTAGGGTTTTGGAAGAGAGCACCCAAACTCTAGATTTTTACAGGTTATGGGTAAAACCCCAATTGGTAGAAAATAAACATGGAATCATCAAATTATATGATGTTTAGCGAATCAGAACCTCTGGGTGAATTCATAAGATTTTCATCTATGGTTTTGTGGTATGAGGTTCCAAACCACCAATACAAGTATTTTGGAGTTGTTTTGATGAATTCTAAGTCAAGTTTTTGAAGTGTTATGGATTATAGAAGCTGTACGGTTAATTGTACTAAAAGTGGCAAAATAACAAATCGGGGCAAAATTTCTGAGGGTGTACCTAAGACAGTCATCAGAGGCTGTCCTGCATTCTGCAGACAGTACAACCTCAGACTGTACAGCCAACAGATGTGGAATATAAAATTCTAAGACAGCCAACGTAATGCAACATGTACTAAGATAAGGTCCAAAGGCATCGGTACATGTGAGCCAAAAATGCCCACGCTATGTTTTTGTATAATTAAGCCCGACCAGACATCGATAGTTTAGGAACCTTAGGAAATGATTAAGAGAGGTTCAAAATAAGATTGCAACTCGATCGAACGATGCACTCACATTTCTACGGGGCGATTCGGCTGAGTGTGACTAAGTCTAGGAAGTAAGCTAAGATTATGGGATTACGAGGCACTAATATTTTCCAGATTCCTGGCCGAGTGTGTAGCTGTGTGCCAAAGGCGGAAAGTGTGGAATCGTGCTCTCAAGTTTAGCAAGCAAAGAGGTGAGTGTTCTAAACCTTTTTCAAATACTAGTGTATTATTATTATAAACTGTTTTACACTGGTGTTTAAATGGTTTCGATTGTAAACCATGTTTGCAAAGAAAGAAATGAGTTTAGAAAGCAAGTAATGGTCTGGATGCATTCAATCATACTTTTAAAAAGAAAGCAAGCAAATGGTTTTGATTTAAACCATTTTTGAAAAGCAAAGCATTGGTTTTAAATTGTAAAACCATAATTCAGCAAGTAAGTAAATGGTTTTCAATTGCAAACCATTTTTCAAGCAGTAAGCAAGAAAATGGTTTTGAATTGTAACCATTTTTCTGCTAGCAGTTAGTAAGCAAATGGTTTTGAATTATTAAACCATTTTTCGCGAGCAAGCAATGGTTTAAAAATTGTAAACCCATTTTCAAAGAGCAAGCAAGAATATTTGTGAAAATAGCCTTACGTGCTAGCCAGATTTGCAGCATGTGTCGAGTAATGGAGCCTAACTAAATTATGGTGCCAGCACACAAGGTCAATTCCACCATATTTACCGAAAAAGGTGATGCGGACACAGGTCCTTCCACCGGCACGGTCGATGCACAGGCTCCCGTGTTCACTAGGGTACAACAAGCAAGCATAGCCTGGTCAGATGTTTTATAAGCATGATATATAGTTTTGAAAAATCAACCATTGGTTCACTACCGCCTGTGCCAGAGTTTTAAAGCAAACGTTGAGCCCAGGCTCCCGCTTTTAGATTTCAAAACGACGGTTGAGCCAAGCCCTGTGGATTTTAAAGAAACGGCCGAGCCCAGTTCCTGCTTCTATGAAAAGTTTTGAGAAACTTTAAAGCAAAAGTTTGTGAAAGGTTTAAGAGTTTTAAGCAAGATAAAGCAAGCAAGCAAGCAAGAGAAATTTTGAGAAGTTTTATAAAACTTAAGCAAGCAAGCAATAAGAGTTTTATAAGCTTTGAAGAAAATTAAAGCAAAGCAAGTATTACAAGTTTTATAAACTTTTAAACAAGCAAAGCAAAGTAAAGTTTGGAAAATATTGTAAAAGAGAGTTTTACATTTTTGAGATGTTTTTCCGAGCAAAACATTTTATAAAAGATACACTCACCGAGCTCGTTTAGCTCTATTATTTTCTATTTTAAAACTATTTTTCTGTGCATGTGCACGCAAGACGCCGGAGCACAACAGATTTGTCCCGACACTCCAGATAAGTGCTGTATTAATAATAATTTGTGTGTTAATATACTTTGAATTTGTATAATGGAACATATGTATGTACATAGTGTAGTTTTGAGGAAATGTGTTGGATTGCTGGTTGCCATATTAGGAAAAATGTGTAAGTTGTGTATACAGGATTTGGAATTGTTCTATATGCAGCCGTCATGCTGCTGAGGTTTTTCCGCTGCCAAGATTTTACCAAATCCTAAGTTATAAATAAAAGAAAAATTTTTATACGAGGTTTAAGCAAGCAATAATGACTTTGCTTCATAGGAGCTTCAGTCGCTAGAGGTAACGACTCGGGGATTTGCGTGGAGGGCTCTGCACCCGCGCCGGGAGGGGCGGTAGTTTCACTTCCAACCTTCTAACTAAGGTTGAAATTTTGGCCTTCGTGTCCAAGTCCTCCGGAATGGAATACATGCCACCTCGTGTGCTAGGTTGAGGTTTCACTCTTTCCATTTCCTTTGGGTTAGGCTCATCCCAACCCTTTGAAGCTTCAGCTACATACCTCAAGAAATCCAAAGCCTCCTCTGGATTTTTGCTCAAGAAATCTCCTCCACACATAGTCTCCAGCAACTACTTCATGGCAGGAGAAATCCCATCATAAAAATAGCTGACTAGCAGCCAAGTGTCAAACCCATGGTGAGGACAGGCATCGAGTGCTTCCATATATCTTTCCTAGCATGCATAGAATTTTTCGTTCTCATGAGCCGAGAAGGTGGAGATTTGCCTCTTCAAACTGTTTGTTCTGTGAGTGGAGAAAATTTTCTTTAAGAACTCATCCTATATCTCGGTCGAGTTTCGGATGGTCCTTGGCCTCAGGGAGTTGAGCTAAATATTGGATTTATCTTTCAATGTGAAAGGAAAAAGCTTAAGTCTCATTAAGTCCACTGTGGTCGTATCCTCCTTAAAGGTGTTACAAACCTCCTCAAATTCCATGATATGTGTATAGGGGCTCTCACTCTCTACACCATGAAAAGTGGGAAGGAGTGGCACCAGGTAAGGCCTAACAATAATTTCTTCAGTAGCAGGTACAATGCAGGAGGGAGCACTCAGTCGTGGAGGGTGTATGTGGTCCCTCATGGACCTAAATGCATTGAGGTTCCTCTCACTCCCCGCCGACTCATCGTCTTCATGTAGGGTTCCATTGATCAAAATTCAGGCTCACTCTAGGATCTCAAGCTCGTGAGTCCCGATAACATTTTAACCAATCGCTCTTTGAATTCCTAAACCACTGGAACATAAACCCTACATGAAAACAAGCACTACACTAACAAGAAAACAAAGAAATCCTTACCACAAGGGTTAGTGTTAACTAAGGAAAATAAATAAAAGTATGAACTAAGATAATGAATGTCAAGTGACCTAGTAGTAAATTCCAGAAAGTTAATGAAAATAGAAAAGAAATTCACCATAACTTCAGATGAGGATCAAGTGTTTAGCAAACTCAATATTTGTGACCTATGGCACCATCCCCATCCCCAACAATCCAATACCATTTGATTCGTAGCCCTCAGTATCCTAAATCAACAAAATTTACACTTAATACTCTATTATTATTGTAGTGCATTGCTACTGCAAGATAGCGGTGCTCTAGGATCGCTCCATAGGATGGGTTTTCTTCAGGAAATGGCTAATACCGAGTTTAACACCGGGTGATTAATATCCGATATCGGGGATTTGATAAAACAAGGTTGTAATGGTTGGAAACTAAAAGTAAACGAAGTGAAAATAAGAAAATAATTTGAGGTATCAGCCACCGGGCTTATGTTCTAGGGCAAATGAGGGGCTCTCGGTCTTTTCTCACATCGTATAGTAACATATAGTTACTCGACCGGATCTAAAGTTTAACTATAAAGCTCGAATCTCTCAATAACTATCCTTTGAAAAATGGAATTCACTAAGCATTAATGTTCTCGTACAAGCAAAAGATGTCTCCTTGACTCACCTTCCAATATATAAATGATAATTCAATGAACATCATCGATCTAGCACAAGCATCCAACGAGCCCTGAAAGCTTACCAAATACTGACCATTCTAGGTGACTCGAAGGGATCTGAACCTAGAGTTAAAGGAAACATAAATGCCAGTGAATACCTTCGTTGAAAACATGAGAACTCCTTCATTGCCTTAGGTTCCTTGCCCAAAGCCATTTACTTAAGGAAAATGGGGTTTTAGGCCACCATCCTCCAAGCGATCCTTCGCAGGGTGCTCGCCGCCGAGAAAGCCGAAGGAAAATGAAAGAAAAGTGTAGAGAGAAAAACAATGAGGCTTCTCCAGGAAGCTTTCCCAATTTCAATGAATGAATCATTACAAAGTCTTGTCTCTGGCATATATCCCATACTGTTAATACAATTTACCAAAATATCAAAAGATAATCACTATTACATAGAGACAATTTTGGAAGAAATCAGAAAGAGTACAAAGAAAGTCAACAAAGAGTAGCCAAATTCAAGAACATAAATTTCGCAGGGCCATGACCTTTGAAATTGCCAGGGTTGCTTCCTTCTTCTTTGCACTGCTTCTTTTCTTCCAAATTTTGATCTACAGCTCTAATTTCAACTTGAATTCTCCATGATTGAGCCGACTTTCTAAGCTTGGCATAACTAGCCTGTGAAAACTACAAAATTCGTCATAAGATATGATCAGTAGCATAACTAGGTCCTTAACATGCCAACCGGGTTAATTAGGTTGGATTACTAAGCAAAGTGCTCAAACCTCGTAGTAATAAGAGTAAAATGTAACCGCTTTGGTAGTAATTACCTTTGACACAGAATCGAAAGAACACGAGAAATCTAAGAAAAGTAAAGCGCGAACCACAACTATGGCAGAAAGCGTAGAAAGGTACTACAACCTATTCTAGAAGAAACAGTAGCAAAGAGACCTTAGAGACAAATGACTATGGAGGATTTTTTGAGGCCAGTTATTCAAGATGAATACTCTGCTGTGAGATAACTTGCTATAAAGGCCAACAATTTTGAGCTAAAGCCAACTTTGATCACAATGATGCAGCAACATCAATACACCGGACATCCTAGTAAAGACCCTAATGAGCATCTGGGAAGATTTGTACGGATGGCAAACATAGTAAAGCTGAATGGGGTGAGACTTGAGGTGATCAAGTTGCAACTTCTCCCTTTTCACCGAGATGTGGCAGCTAATTGTCAACCACCGCCTTATGGATCGTTGAATAATTAGGGAAGAGTCAGTGAGGCTTTCATATGAGCAGATTCTTCCCTCTGCCCTCACCTTAGAAATGAGAGGGGAAATCATAGTGTTTAAACAAGGAGAGGATGAAAGTCTCTATAATGCATGGGAGAGATTTAAGAGATTGTTGAAAAGATGCCTAATGCATGGAATATATTTGACCACCCAGATGGACATCTTTTATCACTCTATGAACTACACCTCCAAAGGTATAATAGATGTAGCTTGCTGTGGAGCATTTAAGAGGAAGAGTGCTGAAGAGGCAAAATAGTTGATTGAAGATCTTGTCATATGCAACTATAGAGCTCCATCTGAGACTTCATGCAGAAGTGCTATACTGGGTGCTGGGCGGGGTGATGTAGCCGAACAGATGACTACCATAGAAGAAAAACTTGATGCATTGATGAGCAAGATGAGAAACCATGATAGAAGAATGCACTCAGCACATGAAGTGGGAACAATTGATGGAAATGAGCAGAAGAGTAGTGTTGATGAGGCTCCTTATCAAGTTGAGGAGGCATAGTTTCTCAAGGCTAATAGAAGCTACAACTTTAAGCCAAACCTCAACTTTCCAACTCATTACACACTAGCACTCAAGAACCATGAGAATTTCTCATATGGAGGTGGAGCACAGCAAGGTCCAAGACTAGTGCAGAATTTTCAACAAAAGTATGCTCCACATGGGTTCGAAGGACAACGGCAGTAAGGAAGTCAGAGAGAAAAAAATCAGTGATAAAAGAGATCTCTTTTCTTTGAAGATCATATGCTGACATTCATGGTAGAAAAAAAGAGGCTGCTGAATATTCATGAGTTTCTTTGCCGAGCTAGCAGCATTTCAGCCAAACACAAATGTGTTTCAGACTAACACGAATGGCTCTATTAAAAATATGGAGACACAATTAGGGTATTTAGCCCTAGCAATGCAAAATCAGTCCAAGGATGCCTTGCTAAGTGATACAAAGAAGAATCCTAAGGATTGTATGGTGGTGACTCTTAGAAGTGGCAAAGAGATAGAAAGCAGAAAAGAAGAGGAGAGAAATAAAAACTCGAAAAAGTAAAGAAGAAATCAGAAAGAAACCAAGTCAATTGCTCAAACTCAAGGAAGAGATTGAGAAAGAAGAGGTGCAGACTAATTAGCTGGTAGAGAAAGGAGAATTGAAAAAGAAAGAGGAAAAACAAGCTTACATGCTTGTTGTTCCATTCCCTCGCAGGCTTCGTAAATAAAAATGGAGGAGCAAGCTCTAGGATTCTTAAATGTCTTCAAGAAGATAGAGATTAATTTATCTCTTTTGAGTCGAGGTATCGACTCGATACCAACTATGCTAAGTTTCTGAAGAACATTCTGAGTAAGAAGAGAAAATGAGTGGTGAATTTGATAGTCACATGTAGTGCAGTGATCCAAAGGAGCTTACAAAGAAAATGAAGGATCTTGGCAGCTTCACCATTCCTTGCACCATTGGGAATTTTGAATTAAATAAGGCTTTATGTGACTTAGGAACTAGCATCAACTTGATGTCATTATCAATGGTAAAGAGACTTAGTTTGGGGGAGCTTACTCCCACAGCTATAACCTTCCAAATGGCCAACAGGACAATGGCACAACCAGAAGGAGTCCTTGAAGATGTAATACAAAGATGGAAAATTATTTTCCCCTCGTGGACTTTCAGAAGTTATGGATACTTCGAGGAAGATACATGTCTCCATCAGTTACTAAAGACTTTCTTGGCAACCTGAGCTACTCGATAGATGTTAAAAAAGAGAATCACTCTGTGGTGGGAGAAGAAGTAAAGACACTCCAATCCTGAAATTAAAAATCAAAATGCTTTGAATGAAAAGTACATATCGTAAGACCGTAGAAAACAATAAATTCATCCGTTTCCTGAAATAGATGTTTGGTTGTAATTTTCAGAATTCAATAAATGAAAATTACATGAATTTCCATTATCTTGATGATCTTGATTTTGGATTTCTGAATTTCAAGTTTGATTTAAAGGAAAAGTCTTAAGTGTGAATTATAATATCTTTATAAATATAGTAATGAAGAAAAATAATGTAAAGTCGTAAAACAAGTTCAGAAGAGTTAACCTTGAAGGAATTACCCAGACATTTGAAGTATGCTTTCTTAGAACCAGAAAAAGCAAAACCTATTATTATTATCAACTGCATTAATTGAGCTTGAAGAACATAAACTGTTAGAGATTCTCAGAAAATACAAGGAAGTAATTACTTGGTCAATAGAAGATTTGAAAGGGAACGCCTCCTTCTATCTCGCATGCATAAAACTCGAGGATACGGAAGACCTCCATTGAACATCAAAGAAGTCTGAATCCAGTAATGAATGAAGTTGTCAGAAAAAGAAGTACTGAAATGGCTAAATGCAGGTTTCATATATGCAATCTCAGATAGCCCTTGGGTGAGCCCAGTTGATATGGTTCCCAAAAAGGGTTGATTCACTATGATCAGAAACAAGAAGAATGAATTGATTCCTATAAGAACGGTGACAGGATGGAGGGTGTGGATAGACTACAGGATACTAAATACTACTATAAGAAAGGATCATTATCCTCTACCTTTCATTGACCAAATGTTGGGCAGGTTAGTAGTACACCCCCATTACTGTTTTCTTGATGGATATTCTGGATATAACCAGATTTTCATAGCCTCGAGTGACTTCGTGAGAATACTACATTTACATGTCCTCATGAAACTTTTCTTTGAAGGATTATTTGATTATACGTTTATGCCACCTTTCAAAGGTGTATGATGTCTATGTTTTCAGATATGGTGGAAGAGGCTATGGAAATCTTCATGGATGACATCTTAGTATACGGATCCAGTTTTGAGAAATGCTTAGAAAATTTAGAAATAGTACTGTGAGGTGGTAAGACAAGAATTTAGCTTTGAATTGGGAAAATTTCCATTTCATCAGAATAAGAGGGCATTGTTGGGGCAAAAGATTTCGTAGTTTGCTAGAAGTAGACTAAGCAAAGGTTTCTAATGTAAAACCCAGGAAAAATTCAATTTTTCTGAAAGGTAAAACGATAATTTTGGTTGGAAACCAAAAATTTTCTAGATCTCATATGACAAAACAGACTTCATCGTTGAATTCATCTTGCAAACGGTTACCCAGTCAATTTTGTTGAATTCGGTACGCCTAATTTAATGTTTTTCGAGGCACCGGGTGTTGGGTGACACATGACATGACCATGTGGATGCCACTTAGCACCTTGGGATATGGACACATGGCATGATGACCATGTGGTGTAGCAAGTGACACATGAAACTTGGATAAATGCCTCATATTGAGCCATGTGTCAAACGGAGGGAAAATGGAAAAACAAAAATTAAGAAAAATAAGAAAATGTGAAAAGACATGTGGAGTGCCGAGGAGCCAAAGTGAAGTTTCTCCCACTTTTGATGCATTCGGTGAAATACCAAAAAAATGTTGAAAAGGTGCACGGTATCCTCCGGTGTAAACCCAAAACTATGGCCTTATAGACGCAAAGACACAGATTCGGGAGCAAAATCTCGAATAAATATCTGGAGGGTTTGTCCACGGGTTATGTCATCAGCAAACACCAACGACGAAGCCACACTTTGTAGTTGCATGTATGAGGAGCCTACGTGACTCCAAAGTTGGCGGGCATGTAGGAGTCTCTTATCTCATTCATGACATGAAATGTTCCATAGGACAGATTGTATGGAATGTGGTATGATGTGCGTGCTACTGCATGAGCACTTGTATGAAGGAGTAATAATGCAGAAGAATTTCACTACTAGGCATTTCTCACCCCATTGTGGGACCCCCTTTCAGGTACAGGGAGTGTAGAGGGAGACGACGCTCCAACAAGGCCGTGATTATGAAGGATGCTGATGTGTGGCCTTGATATTACCTTGTAAAAGTAATTGTAAAAAGAATTTTAATCTAAATTCTTTCGGGACCATTGTCAAATAGTCTGGTATGTAATTATAGTAAGAGGGTCAAATGATTGAACTCTTACGGACTTTAATTAAGTGTTTTATTTTAATTTTTATATTTAAATGTGAACGAATGGGTCCCAATAAAGTAATGTTTATTGGGGATATGGGACATGGAACTGGTGGTCATTACTACTGGCTGAGATCTCGGGATGGGTTATGATTATACTGTTATATGTCAGGCGTTGGCAGAGTTCTAATAAAGGTGACTCGCCTCGATTTTTGTGAAAATATGTATCCCTATAAAATGGGACAATAGCAGTTATCGTGTCAAACTTAAATCCATAAGAATTCTAATGCAATAATTGTCATTAATGGACTCTTGCCGTCACGATGTACCTACAGACGTGCTTAGGTAAACGACACCTAAGGAGCTCGAATGTGTATCCACAAGCAATTCTTGAAATAAGCACAAATAAGGGTACGTAATTTAGGTATACCAATATTCGGGTTAGATCATCGTGATGATGTGCATTAGTTATATGTTTTGTTTTCTAACATGCCTGTGATCAGGTGTTATAAATCACAAATTGTATACATAGTAGAATGTATATAGGAAAAGATGAACACTAGAGTTAGAAAACGTAACCTTAAGAGTTTGGAAAATGGATGAACGAAATAGTTCAGGATGTTAAGGTCTATTAGTAGTTGGCACATGCACTACTAGTTAAACAAGAAAAGAAATCTCATTTTTCTATTTGACATGTGTAGATGGCAAGTCAAGGAAGAGGACGTAGAGTTCATCCATGAGGCAATAGCCAACCACCACCTGTGTTTGACCCACAGGCCTTCATAAAGGCTATGGGCGTTGTAGTCGCCATCATTTCAGGGACTAGTGCAACGGTGGGCTAGGGAGGGACGAGTAACCTCCAAGGGTTTAGGCACATCATCCTTCTCGACATACATGTGGTTAGGACCCAATGGTCGTGACAGCCTGTAGTGACCCCCAAGCCCGACCCGACCCGACCTGGTTGGTATCCGTGATTTAAAACCGGACGCCCGAATCGAAGCCATAAATCAAACTGCTTATCAAATACATTTTATTAATATAAGCGCTGCTTCAAATCTTTTGCGTATGATTTTTAATTTGGAGCAAGTCCGTGAATATTTACAAATTCAATGCAATTCCTTTTACAAAAATATGCATTTAACCAAAATGGAATTTTATGTCAAGCATAACAAAATATCCAAAATCGTATTCAAATATAGGTACAAAATAATTTTTAGTTGAACTCCTTTAGTTTACAAACAATGTCATGCTCAAAATGGTGAGAATACAATGTGGATGGAGCATACCCGTGAACTTTCGAATGAATCTAAATTCGAATTGGGTCCGCTTCAATCACTACCTATCACTTGCACCGCGCACGATAAAAACAATACGCTAAGATTTTCATGCTTATGATTCTTCTGTTTTTTTAAGTCAAATCATGAAATTTTACTAAACAAAACTTTCAAATCTTTTTGGATTATCAATGTCAATACAGTACATATACTTATTTCCTATAGAATCATTTATGGTTCTTTGATCATTCTAAATATACACTTTCATATGCAATAAATCATTTATAACCAAATCATGCATTTCACAATGCTATTTTCATTTCAATTTGCAATCATGCTTTTCAATTCCATTATGTTAACAATCTCAAAATCAATCTGCGCTTTATGCCTCTTTAACGAATTTAACCTATGTTTTTAGTATACAGGATATCAGAATCATTGGCATTGTCCCTACCGAGTCACAGCTCGCAGATAAAAACATTTGTTTTATAACATAGCCTGTCCTACTGGCTGCTGATTGGTTATTAAAATCAATTCGTGAACACTATCGATAATCGGCCCCAGTTTCCGATCGAGTGGCACATCAATACGTTTGTTCGCAGTGATCACACTCAATTTCTTATTGGTATACCATCTATCCTTAATGCGAAATGAACGGTTAACATTCTATTAAGGGCGTTCAAATTCTTTATAGAAAAATACAGTACAATATGTACATTTGTATAAACAGTTCATTTTCAATACTCATGCAATTTTCATATGTAAACATTTCACAATCAATTGCCTCAAATCAATTAAAACAAATCAATATGCTTTTCTTATACATTTAGAACAAATGATTTCAAATCTTGAAACGAATAGAGAAGATGTAACAAACATTTTAAATCTTGAAACGAGAATAGAGAAGATAGAATAAACCACCTATCTCTTTATTTTTGCTCATTAATCTCTGGGCCCCAGTTAGTGATCCTCACCGGTCCCTAGCAAATCACATCACATTTAGTAAATCACGATTCAACGTCAAGCAGAGTTCATTCGCTACAGGTTCCAGACAGCGCAGGAGCCCGATGCCCGTATTTCACCCCATATTTTAAGATTTTTCTCCAAAAACCCAAAACAAATCATGGGAATCACTCCCAATAACATCCTAATATCATCCTAAACCAACCATGAGCAAAACCAATGGATGGATTAGGGTTTTTATAATCTAAACATCATTTAAAGAAATCTATGGTTTGGTTCTTACCTTAAATCCCTTTCAATCTTCTTCACCCAAGATGCTTGATCACTTAGAAGAAAGGAATGGGGATGATCTCCCACCAAAAATCACTTCTTCTTATAAAACCTTAGCTTTCTCCTATCACTCTCTTCTCAAAACGTTTTTGGCACAATGGCCATTCTAAGACCAAATATGCCTTAAGTTATGTTTTCACCAAGACCATGCTCAGTTTGTTCATTAAATCCATTTTCCATTTTTATCACTTAAAACATAATAGCCTTCTTAATTTGCACCTTCACTTATCATTTATTTCACATTAGCATTTGCTTAATATTCGAATTTCGAGGTCCTCATTTTACAAATTTCCATTTAATATTTACACTTGGGTTTATTTCTAGGTTCAATCAATTTCTATTTTAGCATATAACATTTAATCATATGCTCACATATTCATTTCACATTTCAAAATTTATCGCTTCCTAAAACTCAAGTTCGTCTAATTCATACCCTAATATATATATATATATATATATATATATATATATATATATATATATATATATATATATATATATATATAATAAAATTATTATAAAAATTCTAGGGTATTTTTGGGGTGTTATAGCCTTGGCCATTGAAAAAGAAGTAGATGACACATGGAGCATCCGGGACATGGGTGCTAGTGCTAAGAGGAAGGAGAATCAATATTATTCTAGCTCTAGGAAGAAGTAGAAGACTTCTGCTTCGTAAGTGCATTTTGGGCGACAATATTGCATTTATCATCAGGCTAAGTCAGGGCTTCTATCCAGACGGGGTAAATGACATGTTATTACTACTATTAGCTTGGACGAGATTTCCCTCAAAGGCGGGGATCCTGGAGTTATGAGACACCATAGCCCTAATCATCAGTGGGACATGCGCATACGTAGATTATTCCTCCTTACCCCAGCATAGGCCAAGGGAAACGGTGTCCGTCCTAGGGTGCTACACAAGCACCTACTATTTCGCTAGACGTGGGGCTATATGAGCTGTGGCATGGGTCGAGTCTGGCAGTAGACAGGCTCTCAGTCGGACTTCAGCGCGACCTAAGGGCGTGTCTACGCCGTGACACCACAGGCTGAGCTTGCAGATCAGCCTGATATACAAGGTACGTTTACTCCTCACACTTCGACAAGAGTGCTGTTAATTGATGCATCATATTCATATTTATTGTTGCATCATGTGAAAGGTTTAGGCGCATCGGGTTGAAACCTCGAAAAGCCATTGTATGTGAATTCTCCCCTAGGAACTAGGGTGATTGTTGATCAGATAGTTCAGGATTATGAGCTAAAGATCTCAGGGATTCTACTCACTATGGACCTAAGGGTTATAGAAAAGTCGGAGTTTGATGCCATCCTCGGGATGGACTAGTTGACGGCACACTAAGTCGTCATGGACTATGATCGTAGGAGAGTTACTGCCTACACACAAGATGGGATTTGTGTTATGTTTCAGGGGGATAAGCACGATGCTTTACCCTAGACTGTATGTGACTCCAGGAGGCATGAACAATGATGGTCAAGCAGCAAGTAATACCCTTGAGGACGAGGGGTGAGACAGATTTGGGCTCACTCCTGTGGTTTGTGAGAATGAGAATGTCTTTCCGGATGAGCTACCGGGATTACCTCCGCACAAGGATGTAGACTTACGTATTGAGTTACACCCTAGTATGTCGCCCATTTTTATGACTCTACATAGGATGGCACCGGTTGAGTTGCAGGAACTCAAGTTCCAATTGCAGGAATTGTTGGATAAGGGTTTTATTAGACCGAAAGACTTAACCATGGGCTATCCTATTCGCTTAAGCTAAGAAGAAGGATAAAATTCCTTCGACCGTGCATCGACTATTGACAATTGATTGTAGTGGTTATGATCAAGAACTCCAGATTCATTATCGAGGATTAATGATTTGTCTGGACACCGAAAAGTGGGAGTGAAATTACTCCAAAATAGACCTTGCACCGGTATCATCACTGAGTTAGAAGGCCAAGATCCCTAAGAGTAGCTAGACGAGGTAATGGGTATTTCGAAGTTCACATGATGTTTTCTTGATTGATGAATGCTTCAATGACATTCATGGATCTTATCCATAAGGTATTCCAAACCTACTTAGATCATTTTTTTTGTAGTCTTTGATGATGACATCTTGATCTACTCTTAGTCTTAGGAGGAGCATGAGGATCACCGGGAGGATTTTTTATTCGCACTTAGGAACATCAAGCATGCCAAGCTTAGTAAGTGCAAGTTCTGCCATCAGTGAAATTGGGACACGCTTGTGTCGACTTCAGGTGTGTCAGACCCTTACAGTTGAGACCGTTGAGGAGTTGGGAGAGCCCAGTCGCCGAGATACGCAAAGGGGATTGACAGGTACTATAGGAGGTTCATCGAGGATTTCTTCCGGCTAGCGCACCTATGGCTCGATCGACCCGTAGGGGCACTATGCCTGAGTGGAATGACATGGGTCAGTAAGACATTCAGAGTTGAAAGGAGGGGTTTACTCAACTCCTATTCCGATAGTCCCGAATAGAATATATGGTGTACCTGTGACGCCATGATTGGATCGGGATGTGTCTCGATGCAATCTCGAGGGTGTAGCTTTGGTTCTCGACACTAAAGAATCAAGGAGCATAATTATCTTACACATGATATAGAGTTACGGTCATTGTCTTTATGGTTTTAAAGATTTGGTGCCACCACCGTATGGTGAGCGCTTAGTGTATTTTCGTACTACAAGAGTCTCTGCGATATTACACAATGGACCTCAACACGAGGCAACGCGATATGGATCGAAAGATCTGAGGATTATGACTTTACTCTGCACACCATCCCGGTAAGGCAATGTAGGGGCTGATGCGCCAAATAGGCGAACGGGAGCACTAGCTAGTGAAGCCTTAGGAGTAGCGTATGCTTGAGACTACGGGACAGCTTTTAGATCGAGTACACCATCAGCCCAGGAGCTGCTAGTGGAGTCTGAAGGGTCGCGCCATCCGTACCGAGCATGGCGATCGAGTCCCAAGGCGTGACGCGAAGATATTGTCTTATCGTGGACCGAGCACGCTTAGGTACTGGTGACGAAAGTCAGCCATCTACACGATGTTGGGTCTTCGATATAGGGGACTGCCAGGTTCCTCGCCTGACAGCCTTGAGAGCAGAGGATCCTCGTAAGTTCCACCAAGCCTCGACTGATGTGTGCATCTGTGCCGCACCGAAGATGTACCGTGATCTTCATCGCCAGTATTACTGGAGCGGAATTAAGTGACACCTTGGAGATTTTGTTCGATGATATCTCACGTGCCGCAGGGTGAAGTTGAGCATCAGTTTCACCAGCCTACCCAGCCATCGGAGTGTGCTGGCTGAAGTAGTGCACGCTACGATGGACTTCAGGACCCACTTACCACGAACACCATGAAGGCATGGATGCGGTGTGGTGATTATGGACTGCTCACTAAGTATGCACATTTTCTAGTCAGATTTTGATGACCTTCACATTGAGGAATTATGCTCTGCTTGTATATTGAGAGATTGTTCTTACTACATGGAGGTATATGTCCATAGTATCTAAAGAGATCTCGTGTTTAC
>JAEQBH010004214.1:0-142777 GCA_016808115.1 Tetrastigma voinierianum | reverse complement strand
TGACATTCTTTAGATGTCATTTACGAGCCATGGGAATGAGGTTAAATGTAGGGTTTTCAAACTGAATGGGACTTTGAATGCCCAGATGCGTGGGTTGACTTCCGAACAAGAATTGGTTTTTTAGGGTTGGGTTTTATAGCTAAACAAAGATCCCGGTTTGGCTTTGACATATGTCAATTGCCCTGTGAGAAATAACTGAGGACAGCTGTAATACCCCATGTTATCAGAAAGCTAGTAACTAACCTTCAGGTTACCATTCACACTTCATTTTAAAACCATTACAGAGTTAGTCGATTGAACAAACAACACTCCCATGTTTTTAACAAAATCCACAAATCCAAACAAAAGCCTCACCATTTTCCAAGCTTCTTGATGCAAATCATTCATGGGATGAAAAGCCATCTCCGTGTTAAAACCCTAGACCGCTATCTTTGCGGTGAGCTTATTTATGGCGATCTAGGAGGAACATAGGAAAACAAATATTGTTGATTCCGCTCACCCCTACGTAAGCACGAATCAAATGGCGCGTTCGCAGGGATGAGGTACTTAAACTTCACATTATGATAGTTGATGTGTACTTGTAATCCACATTACAAGTGTTGGTGACCTTCGGTCCTTTTGAATTAAGTGTCACCGAGAAGCGCGAAGTTTTCTTCACTTGCGATTCTTGCACTATTTTTGTTTCTTACAGTCAGTTTTGTTTATCTTACAGCACGACGCTTTGCCAATTTGCTCGTGTTCTTTGTTGTGTCTATTTTTGTGTAACGGTGTTTATGGCTGCTTGGGATGAAATGCTCGGGTAGATTTGCAGTGGTGCACCAATTGAACAAGTTTGTGAAATCGGTGTGCCGCAGTGACCAAATGGATCACTCTACGAGCGACAAAGTCGGCAAGCACCCCCTATGAATCCAACGACATCACGGTCGATGAGGAACATACACCCTCCTAGAGTGAGTGCTCCTTCTGCATCCTCCTGTGAGGATGTAGCAGGTGAGACCCACCTAGTGCCTGCTTCCGCATTCATGGTATGGAGGATGAAAATCCATATTCACACATACGGGACTTTGAGGAGGTATGCACAACTTTTAGGAGGGTATAATCGACAACTGGATTTGCTCAAGTGAAAGCATTCCCGACAACGAAAGATAAGGGACCAAAGTATGGCTCAATTCATTAGACGAATGATTAGAAATTGGCCGTCTTGTGGTACGAAGAAATTCTTCAATGCAACAAGACACTTGATTTGAAGCGGATCTACACTTACTCGCCCTATGACAGCGAAATTCTACCAATCTTTGGGGAGAGATTCATGGAGACCATCGGTGCTTGTCCACATCATGGTTCGACACTTGGATGTTAGTGAATCATTTCTATATTAATGGTATGTCCCCCTACCATGAAGCAATTGCTAGAAACCATGTGTAGAGTGATTTTTGAGTAAAATCCGGATAAAAGCTATGGATTTCTTGAGTTATGTGGCTGAAAACTTCCAAGGGTTGGGATAGGCCAAACTAGAGAGGTGGAGAAAATGAGGCCCTCGACACGAGAAGGAGGAATTTTTGCACTTTCGGAGGGCGTGAAATAAGCAAAAATCTCAACTAACTAGGAAAGGTGGAGGAGCTAGAGGCAAGGCTCCATGAGTGCGGCGTGGCGAGAAAATCACGCAGGAGCTAATCCAGAGACATCACTTTCCAGCCTGCTTGCCGCTCCCGGAAGAACATTATCCAATGACCCCTTCAGTGAAGGATTTGATGTCAGAATATGCAAATGTTGTAGGTCAATACGACCCTGACCCAATACTTATATGGTAATACCTATAATTCCAATTGGAAAAATCCACCCTAACCTCTCTGGAAACCCCGATCCCTCTGCCTATGTGCCCCAGATTGCCAAACAACGATTTGGTTCCTCGTCTCGACCAGCCACCACCATCATGTACTCCCGATTGAACAAGCCATGCTGAATTTGAGCAGGTGGTGAGGCAATTTTGTGGAAGAACAAAAAGGGATCAATGCATAATTGGCGAGGTGATCTTGTAGAAAGTACAACGAACAAAAGAATAGATGGGCTTGAGAGCAATCTTAATCGAGAGAAAATTGACAACCTGCGGTATTGATCACAAAGATCCAATAAATTCTTTGAGAGTCTGGGAGGAGGAGGGTTCCTTCCCAAACATTGCCAAATCAAATGGGGTCCATGGTGGTTCATCGACAGTCGAGGGGATGGATGAGGTGAAATTTATAATCCCACTCTACGAGAAGTGAAAGAAAATAGAGCAACAGGTGCCCATGATGGCGAAGAAGCATGCAAGGGAAAAGAAGAGTGAGCTTGAGAGGGGTAATCCATCAGATGAAGATCCGGTGAGAGGAAACGTAGCCCCCTCCATTTCCCCAAGCCTCTGAGGCAAGAAAAAAATCTGACAATGAATTTGGGGTGCTTTAAAAAACCACAAGTGAAGGTAAACATTCCCTTTGCTCGACATGGTCATGAGAGTCCCCACTATACCGAGAAATTTTGAAGGACCCATCACAGTCAAGAAAGTTTAGGCATTGAAAAAGAAAGCCTTCCTAACGAGCAAGTCGGTCACCATAATTAGGCAAAAGACCCGGTGAAATACGGGATCCGAGTCCTACAATTTGATCCAACATTGGAGAGGGACTGCATAGACAAAAACCTTTGCTAGACTTGGGGCGGTGTAAACCTCTTGCCATGCTCGGTGTATAAACGGTTAGGTTTAGAAGTCCACCACCAACATCACTTTGTCATTGGTGATAGATCGGTGAAGTTCTAAGGGGAATAGTTGAGGGATGTGTTGGTGAAGCTAGACAAATTCTACTACCCGATGGAGCTTTGTAGTTAGCGATCTGGGAGCGATTGCAAGTGGAGCCCAATCATGTGCCGATTATCTTAGGAGAGAGACCATTTTTTTTGGCCCTTTACGCCCGTACAATTATCAATTCTTAAATGAAGTCATGCAACTCACGTTTGGCAACATGACATCCCAGGAGCTCAACATTTTTCGCCGAGCCCTGAAGCACAAACCGGAGTGGAGGGCAGTGAGGAAGGAAGAAATGAAGTGCACCAACCGAGTTGGTCATAATGCGGGAAGCTAGAGATCCATAAATTGCAGGGAATTGGCTAGCAGATGGCTTGATTGATTGGGAGCTGTCATCGATCCACCAGCTAGCGAGCAATTGAAATTAGGCCAAATCACCACTGTGAGAAGAAAATCAACGAAGGGACCCAGCATGAAGGCTATGACACAAGCCCTTTGCCGGATTAGAGCTCCTCCTCCTTGACCCCCATGAATGGAGTTGGTAAAATTAGGCTAATTTGGTGTCAAGCGAGAGCAAATTGCAGCTCAAACTTTTTGTTTAAAAATTGATTAATTTCGGTAGTTTCTATTTTTAGTAACTTTCCATTTTTAGCAATTTCCCGTTTTAGCAGCTTTCCTTTTTAGGTAGCCTTAGTTACTTTTATTTCTATTTTTAGGATTTCATTAAAAATAATAATTAATTTTGATTTTTTTATAATTAGCCTAAATCAAAATTTTTGTTTCTTTTAATTGTTTTTATTTATTGGTTGAATACGATTTAGCTATTATAGCCAGTACTTAAAAATTTGTTCGAGTACCTAAGCGACTTTATAAAGAAGGAGGGGAGGGCTTTCCAAATTCATTTCATCCGGCCCTGTTCGCGCCACACCAATCCACTGCAGCCCTCTCTTGAGAACACGCTACCGTGCCTGGTCGATCTGCATCCTCACGGCCCGATTGTCCTTGAGCCACTCCACGCCCGTCACGAGGCGAAGCCACCGCCGGACCCGCCCCGCCGGCGTGCCAGGCCATTCCCGGCGCGCTCGGTGCCTGTCTCCCGCCAGCCACCGGTCGGCGATCCGGGTACTTACTGAATGGAGTTCGCCGTGCCTTGCCGTGTGCAGTACGAGCCACTGGTCGATCTACGTGTCTTGCACCTACACTTTGCTTCCCGGTAGTGAGCCCTACCACTGCCTACGTGTCACGTGGCGAGATAGTGCATTACCGGTGCGGTCGCCTCGAGCCCGAGGTGGTCGGCTCGGAGATGGAGGGTCACGGTTGCCTCACCCGAACTACCGTGCCCATTCTCGATTTTACACGCGGTTGCGGCGGCTGCGATGGCCGGCGGCGGTCGAGGCCTCGGGGTTGAGTACGCACGAACCGAGGATGGGACCTCGGGCCCCCTCGGGTGCCTCGAGGCGATCGGGAGGATCGAGGGCATCTGACGAGGGACCGTACGTGGTCGAGGCGTCCTAAATCATCGACCTGTGTCGCCTTCCGCCAGCGACGGAGAACCGCCAGTCACCGGGTTATGCTTCTTTCGAGGGATCGGGGCGGCGAGTTGTTGTTTGGGACGTTAGGCGTGGGCTCGCGCCCGAGAATTTCCATGGGAGTACGTATTTGGCGTCTGACGGCCGTGACCCGATTTGGGGACTCCGTGCGGTGATTGCACATTACTCCTGCTGTAGTTCATGACATGGCGGATTCTATTACCCGGGTGGTACCGGTTCCGCTCCGCTGACTTCGAAGCGCCGTCGGCCCGGGCTCAGGTTGCTGTGATGATCGGCAAGGTGCTCAGCGGCCGGACACTATCCAGGCGCATTAGGCCTACCATGAGCGAGCCAGTGCGGAGAGTGCTCGAGATTGCGGCTTTCGGTAGCATGGGAGATGGTCCCGCGTTCGCCGTGACAACCTGGCGGGACTGTACTCTTGGGAGCGACTCCGCCTCGGATGCTTCTCATTGATCACACCGCTCGAGGAGCAGCCTCTTCCGCTACGACACTCACGTACGGCGTGGGGGCCGCCTTCGAGGCTACATGCCGGATCTCGAGGAGGGATTCAGTCCTGAGTTGGTGATGACCTCCCTCTTGCATTTTGAAGATAAGGTCCACATGAGGGCTGGCTCGGGCGAGAAGTCTACCCTTGTTGATGTCGCGACTATTAGGCCAGGTCTGGAGCACTGAATCGGAGCTAGATGTGAGAGGAGGATCAGGTGCCCTCAGGTCCTGTCCACGGAGAGAGCCATGGTGATGCCTATTTCTTTTCTCCTCAGGCGGCGGGACCCGAGGGAGGGGTGCGGGATGAGGAGACGGGGGACTCCTAGAGGAGAGATGATGATCCTGCTCCGGGTAGAGATGGAGAGGAGTCCGGTGCGGGATTATCTCCTCCATCTCCTCCCTCCACCTCCTTGACCCGGCCTGGCGACACCCCGACCCATCATATACACTTGATTGGAGTGCCCAAAAGTGCTATTTTGAACCCTATTTATTATAGGTTTTGAGTGCATTTTTAGTGCACTAATCATTCTAATTAACCGATTTACACATTAAGGTCCCTACTATTCTCTTGATCACATTTTGTATGTTTGCGGGTTTTCTGAGCTAATCATGCCAACATTGTTAGTCGATCAAACATGAAGAATTCGAGTCAAACTCAACACCATAGATCAGAGATCAAGAGGAAAGAAGAAGAAAATAGAAAAATAGCAAAGAGCTGCGGAGGATGGGATGGGAACGGTGGCGATGGGCTTGATGGCAGCGAGGATCGGCGAAGGCAGTGAATTTCGGCTATGCCAATTTGCAGCTAAGCTAGCGAAAATTACTGTAGATAGCGAAATTTTCCATTTTCGCTATCTCTTGTGATTTTCGCTAGCTTAGCGAAATTTCGCTAGCTAGCGAAATTTTCGCTATGCTGTAAAATTCCACACACTCATCGAGGAAATGGGCGCCTTGTGTTTTGATGTTTTTTTGCAGTTCACGTTTTGATCAGTACCATTTTTGTCCCTATTGTAATCTCATATTTTTAGGCCTTTTTGTCATTTCACATTTGGGTTGGCTATATAAGCCACCTTATAAGTTTGTAACCCTATTTTAATCTTTGGTACATCTGTGTGACTTTTCATTTTGCTTTCTCTTCTCTCTCCCTGCTTTCTCTTTATTTTCTCGGCTACGAAACACTCCTGCGAGGATGACAACTCGAGGATGTTTGGCTAGACCTTCCTCCTTGAAGAGGAGGCCCTTTGGAGTGTTGAATGTTTGAGAGGTAAAAACACGTCCTCATGTTTTTCACGCGAAGCATTTGTTCTCTTTCTTGTCTTTGTATCTCACTTTTGGGTTCGAGATCTTTGTGATGTACCATGAGTGACGATTACTTGGCAAAAGCTTTTTCAAGGGTTCAGTGGATGCTTACTGTTAGATTCACTGATGCCCATTTAGTTGTCATTTATGAGCTCCTGCAGGTTAGATCTAGTGATGGTTTTAACTGTTTTGAAACATTAAGGGGTAACAAATGCTATATATTAGAAGAAATGATTTTAGGGTTTAGGTTTAATGTCATATGAAGATCCAGGTTGGGAAGCCTGACTATATGTCATGTTCCCAATGCGAGAAAAGACAGAGGACATGTTAGTTGCCTTAAAACCCTAAACCGGTGGCCGAGACTTCAAGGGGTTCTATTTTAGAATTTTATTTTATTTCTTTCGGTTGCAAACCCTGACCTTGTATTTTTTATCACCACCTTAAAATCGAAAACAAAATTTACCATTTTTGACTTCACTTTCGAATCATTTATGCGAAGAAAACCCATGCTGTGTTCGACCCTAGACCACTATCGCTGCGGTAGCCGACTAAAGCGATAGGAGAATATAGGATACAAATTTTGTTGATTCGGATCACCTGCGTAGCGCGAATCAATACGAGCGACGTGCCGAATCGTTCATGTCGGTTCGAAATTGCGAGGGTTTTGGATCTTTATGCATTCATTAGCCACTACGAGTCGATGGACCAGAGATTGACTCGAGCGAGAACCACTTTAGATCTTGTCGCCGCCATGCTCACGCAGATCATGAGTCACCTCGGTCTCCCGCATGTTCACGCCCGCCGAGGCGAGCCCACGAGCGGCAATGACCTCCTTGGAGCATGCGGCCCGCGGCGTGGCGACTTGGATCCACACGCACCACGGGGTGGGTGGTCACACTCACAATCTCTGGCTTTCCTATCCCACCCCATGACATGTATACTTTGGCCCGGGAGGAAAAGTTAGAGTTAGGAAGATAATATTCTGTGTATTTTTCGTACAGTTTTCAGCTTTATCAACTGCCTACTAATTTTGTAAAAGATTCATATATTAGTCAATAGTAGGCAATGATACTTTTGTATGTTTAGCTATATTAAGCATGTATTAGCCATTTTGGTTATAACAAAAGCTTTATAGCATTATTTGCAATTTACTACACTTTTGCAAATCGTCTTTGTATCTACACATTTTGTGTTTACTCTTGCCTTTAGTTGAAGAATTGAAACATTGTATGTTGTTACTGAATGTTAGAACATTTTGCATGCATGATTTAGTTTTAGTTAATTGAGGATTCGACTTAGTCAACCTTGAGCGAAACTCCTTTCAAGCTAATTCACACACTTTGCACACGAGGTTGTACCCAATAGGTTGCGAAGATGTATACCTCTTTCCATTTGGCAAGTAGGCCTTAAATTTGTTGTTGTGACCCATAATAGGTTTGTGTTACCATGTTTAAAGACCAATGAAGTCTTCCAAAAGGAAAGAAAAAGCAAAAGAAAAAAGAAAAGAAAGAAAAAGAAAAATAAAAGTCGTGGCAGCTTTGCCTTGAAACAGAACCGCGGTCAGAAGGTATATGGCGAAGCCTTTAAAACCCGATGCCCTAAACCTTGATTGGTTGGGGGTCATCGACTTTGTGTTCGTTCTGAATGGATAGGTAGAGTTTAGCGTGTTGTAGGTGCTTAATTCTCGAGAAGTCATTGGTCAGGGTGAAGCCTGCGAGTTTGTGAGTAGTGATCTACGCTTTTGGCTTGATGCCCTAAACCTTAATTGGTTAGGAGTCATCGGTGGACTAGATTACATGGACTTTGGTGAAATTAATTTTAGCATTGCACCCTATATTGCAATCAAGGAAGAAATAAGAGTTTAACTAGTCCTATTTAGGTTGGTCAGCAGTTTAAGGCCATGGCAGTAGCTAGGTTGAGGGGAGGGAATAGCTTTGCATTTATTGGCTCAGTGGTTATATTAGGAACAATTAGATTTTGGTGGAAGTCGGGTTGACCTCCTTGGAACCAATGTTGCCTAAAACTTATCTTATATGGTTTTGTTCTTTCATGACCGGTTTTCATACAGGGTGTAAATTATTCATGCTAAAGGTAAAGCTTAACTGTACATACGCTTTTTGAACCACATACACTTTTTGTAAAAGCACAGCATGCATCACATTTTTATTTTTAGCATTGCTAAGGGACTAGCAACGTGTCGGTTGGGGGTGTGATTAGTACCCAAAAAGTGCTATTTTGAGCCCTATTCAAGATATGTTTTGAGTGCTTTTTGCGCACTAATCATATCAATTAGCCAATTGATGTGTGCAAGTCACTTAGTTTTCACTAATTCCATTTCGAGATTGTTTGGATAGTTTTGCGAGGTTTTGAGGGAACATGTCCGGCAGAAGCTTAGCTTCTTATTGGTGTTGAATGCGAGAATCCTCGATGATTTCACAGTAAGAACAGATGAAATATCAAGAGATTCGGTGAAGAATTGAAGGCGAGTGAATAAGAAGTGCGGGGATCACGGTGAGCAAATTGGGGGAGGCTTGAGGAACAATCCCGGGATTTTCGCTATGATTGCGAGGGTATTTAGGATGCGAGTTTATGTCAGCCTTTTTTTGAGAAAATTTAGCAATCTAGCGAGGTAAGGAAGCCGCAATCCTAGCGAAATTGGAATTTTACTTAAATTGCTTGAAATTTCATTATGCGAGAATTTCTTGTGCCTAGAGAGAAATTTTTCAATTTCGCTATCTCACAAAATTTTAAGCTAAGGCTAGCGAAATTTCGCTAACTAATAGAAATTCCTTTGTTGCTAACCAAATTTCCCATTTTTAAGCTATCTGGCAATTTAAGCTGAACTAATGAAATTTACTAAGCCAGTACAGCTATCTTGGCGAAATTTCACTATAGCCAATCGACCCCTATGTTTTTGATATTCTTGATGTAGCTTGACCGGTTTTGATATATTACCATTTGTCCTTATGTAATTTTACCATATTTTTAGGCATTTTGTATTTTTCACACTTTGGGGTTGACTATGCAAGCCCCTCAGACTTTGTAACTCATGACTTTTCATTTTATAAAGTTTCATGACTTTCATTTAGGTCTCATTTTTGCTCTCCTCTCTCCTCTTTCTCTCATTTTCTCTTAAACACACCTTGAGGATGACAACTCAAGGGATGCTTGGCTAAGCCTCATAGCCTTGAAGAGGAGGGTTGCTAGCTTGGTTTTGGGGCTGTTGCAGGTTGTCCTCTTGCGTTGATTGTTACAGGTACTGCATTTATGGTTCCAAGCTTTCCAAACTAGGGTTTAATGCCATTTAATGTCTTTCTTTTGGTCAATACTTTCCATGCTTTAGGGTTCAGTGCATTCTTAATGGTAGATGCACTGACATTCTTCGATATCATTGAGCCATGGGAATGAGGTTAAATGCTAGGGACTTTGAATCACTTGATACGTGGGTTGACTCAAATAGAGGTGGTTTTGGGTTGAGTTTTTATCTTCAACAAAATCCGGTTTTGGCTTGAGAAAGCTATATGTCAATTGCCCTAATGCGAAGGGAAATAACCCAGGAACCTTTGTAATACCCCCATGTTATCAAAGCTAGTAACCCAGAACCTTGAGTTACCATTAACTTCATTTTAAATATCTATTCTGGTTAGTCGAGTGAATATTAAACAACCTCCTTGTTTTTAACAAAATCCACAAATCCAAACAAAGCCTCACCATTTTCCAAACAAGTACCGTCATTAGTGGGATGAAAACCCATCCGGGTGTTCGACCTAGACGCGATACTGCGGTAGCTTGACTCACGGCGTGGGAGAACATAGAAACAAATATTGTTGATTCACGCTCCGCCTATAGTGGCGCGAATCAATTTGTTACCTCGCGAAATTCCTCGGCCTATGTTTTGGTATTTACGGTTCAACGACCACGTTTTGATATTTTACCATTTTGTCCCTTATGTAATTTCATATTTTAGGCATTTTTGTATTTTCACACCTTTGGGTTGACTATATAAGCCCCCATAACTTTGTAACCCTAAGCAACTTTTCATTTTAGGTCTCGTTTTTCTCTCTTCTCTCTCCTCTTTCTCTCATTTTCTGGAGTGTGAAACACCGCCCAGGGATGACAACTCAAAGGGATGTAACTAAGCCTCATAGCCTTGAAGAGGGTTGCTAGCTTGGTTTGAGAAGCTCTGCCGAGGTTGTCCTCATGCTTCAAATGTTAGAATCTTGCATTTATGGTACCATACTTTCCAAACTAGGGTTTAATGCCATTTAATGTCTTTCCTTTGGTCAATACTTTGTCATGCTTTATGGTTCGGTGCATGTAATGGTAGATCTGCTTGATATTCTTAGATAGTATTCGAGCCATTGAAATGAGGTTAAATGCACTAGGGTTTCAAACTGAATGGGACTTTGAATGTAGTATTTAGTTTGACTCAAATGAGGTAGGTTCTACGGTTAGGTTTATAGCTAAACAAAGATCGGTTTTGGATTTTTTGACTATATGTGATTTAATGCGAGGAAATAACCCGAGGACAACTGTAATACCCATTATGGCCCAGTGACCCCGAGCCTTCAAGGTTTTTCATTTCACACTTTCATTTAAGCCATTACAGTTAATCAGTGAACAACCAACCTCCCATGTTTTAACCAAATCCAAAAATCAAACAAAGCCTCACCATTTTCAAACAACTGGTGCAAATCATTAGAGTGGGACGAAACCCATCCACACAGGACCTGAACCCATTATCACTGTAGGCTAGCAACTGCAGTTAGGAGGTATAGGAATATAAATTTTGTTGATTACATCACCCTGTCGTGGCACGAATCAAATGGCGTCGTTGCAGGGGATGGTGCCAAACTACGTATGATGAGTTGATGTGTACTTGTAATCCAGCATTACAGAGTGTAGGTGACTTTAATCTTTTGAATTTCATTTCTTTGTAGCTACGGGTTTCACTGTGGCGATTCTTGCACTCTTTGTTTCTTCACAGTCGGTTTTATTTTAGCTAACACTGACCTTTTTGGCAAGCTTGTTTTTGTTCTTTGTTGTGTCTAATTTTGTGTAACAGGTGTTTATGCACCATTGGGATAGAGACAACCGGGTAGATTGCAAAAGAATGTTACACCCGATTGAACAAGGTTGTGGAAATCAATGTACCACGGTGAAATGTGGATCCTCTGCACGAAGAATAACAAAGTCGATGAGGGTACTTGATCAAAATCAACAACATATAGATCAATGAGGGATCACATACCCTCCTGAGAGTTAGTGCCCTTCTTGCATCGCCCTCGCAGAGGATGTGGCGGTGAGACCCTAACGGTGCTTCACTTCACATTTCATGGTATGGAAAATGAAAACCCATACACTCACATAAGGGATTTTGAGTATGCATAACCTTTAAGGAGATACGATTGACATGGATTTGTTAAGTTGAAGGCATTTCCGTGACCTCCGGGAATGAGGCCAAGGTGGCTTAACTCACGAGACCAGAACCATCGAGAAGGCTGGGTTGAGGCTGCCGGGCATAATTTTTAAAGAAATTCTTAAGTGCCCACAAGACCAATAATTTGAAGGAATAAATCTACATTCTTTGCTCTTGATAATGGGAGGAGTTCTACCAATCTTCAAGGAGAGATTCATGGAGACCATCGGTGCTTGTCCACATCATGGTTTCGACACTTGGATGCTTGTAAGCCACTTCTATGGTGGTATGTCGACCATGAAGCGGCAAAATAATGTGTGGAGAGATTTTCCACGAGCAAGCACCCAGATGAAGCCATGGATTTTTTGAATTATGTGGCTGAAGCTTCCAAAGGTTGGGATAGGAGCCAAGCAGAGATGGAGAAAATGAGGCCCATGGCCCATCTAGGGGAGAAATTTTGCACTTTCGAGAGGACATGGAAATGAAAACGAAATCTCAGCCTAGCTAGAAAAGTGGAGGAGCTAGAAGGAAGAGCTCCGTGAAGTGCGACGTGTGAAAATCTTTGTGAGTTGACCATGCATAATTATTATTGCTGTCCATCCAGGAGAAAACTATCCGAGTGCCCATCCAGTGAAGGATTTGATGTCAGAACATGCTAATGTCGTGGGCCAATACAATCCACAGGCGAATGCCCCATACGGTAACACATACAATTCCAATTGGAAGAATCACCCTAATCTCTCCTGGAAACCTAATCCACACCTCTGAGCCTGATTTTGAAACAACAGTTTGGTTCCTCATCTCAACCACAGTTGCCACCATCCTCTTCTCCAGTTGAACAAGCCATCTTGAATTTGAGCAAGGTGGTCGACAATTTTGTGGAGGAGCAAAGAGATAAATGAACAAGCGGCATAAAAATTAATCTTGTAGAAAGTACAGCGAATAAAAGAATAGATGGGCTTGAGAGCAATCTTAATCGGAAAATTGACAACTGCGGTATTCAATCACAGATCAACAATTTCTTTGGAGATACGGGAGAAAGGAGGTTCCCTTCCCAAACATTGCCAAATCCAAAAGTCGTGAGGTAGGTTCATCCGACAATTCGGAGAGGATGATGAAAGCTATAATCACCTGCGAGATTATGGAAGAGAAATAGAGCAACAGGTGCCCATGACCTGCGAAGAAACATGCAAGGAAAAGTGAGCTGAGAGGGTGATCATCGGTGAAGACCCGGTGAAAAAAATCGTGCCCCCTCCATTTTCCCAATGTGCTTGAGAATGAAAAAAATCCCCGAATCAATTTTGAAATTTGGGAGGTGCTAAAGCAGTGAAGGTGAACATCCTATTTTGCTCGACATGATTAAGCGAGGTCCCAACTTATGCTAAGTTCTTAAAGGATCTGTGCACAGTCAAGAAAGGGTTAGGCATTGAGAAGAAAGCCTTTCTAACCGAGCAAGTCAGCGCCATAATCCAGAGTAAGACCCCAGTCAAATACAACGATCTAGGATCCCCCACAATTTCAGTCAACATTGGAGGGACTTGCATAGACAAAGCACTACTAGACTTAGGGGCTAGTGTAAACCTACTGCCATACTCGATTAATATGGCAGATTAGGTTTAAGAGGAACTAAAACCTACTGACATCACTTTTGTCGTGGGCGATAGATCCGGTGAAGATTCCAAAGGGAATAGTTGAGGATGTGTTGGTAAAGGTAGACAAATTCTACTACCCGGTAGACTTTGTAGTGATTGACACCGAGCCAATTGCAAGTGGACCCAATCATGTGCCAATTATCCTGGGAAGACCATTTTTTATTGCCCACTTGTCTGATCATCGGTGTAGGAAATGGGGTAATGCAACTCACATTTGGCAACATGACATTGGAGCTCGATATTTTCACTTGGTAACAAAGCTGCAAGCTGGTGGGGTGATAAGGAAAGGCAATGAGTCACGCTCAATTGGTCGAGAGCGGGGAAGCGAAGATCCATAGATTGCAAAATTAGCTAACGAAGATGAAGCGGAGTTGATTGGGAGGCGCCATGATGCAATGGAAACAATTGGTCGACCCAAAATCACATTGAGAAGAAAATCAACAAAAATAGACCAAGCATGAAGGTACCTTTAAACCCCTTCTTGAGGAATTCAAGGAGCTCCTCCTCCTTGACCCTCCATGAGTAGATCAGTGAAATTAGGCTGGTTTGGTGTTCACTAAAACCAAATTGCAGCTCAAAAATTTTTGCTTTTGTTTAAAGTGGTCAATTTTGAGTTACTATTTTAGCAACTTTCTATTTTTAGTAACTATTTGTTTTAGCAATTTTCCTTTTAAGTAGCCAAAATTAATTGTATTTTAGGTTTTGATAAAAATAATAATTAGTAATTTTTTTTTATCGCAATTCAAATTTTTTTTTTTTCTTTTCTGAGATGGAGTTCGGTTTGGCGGATTCGCTATTGTAGCGAGAGTGACTCTTAAACTCCTCGCGGCCTTATATCGGAAGAAGGGGGGAGGGGAGGAAGCCATTAAATGCTCATTCCATCCACCACCACATGGCCACCTGGCCAGTGGGCCCCCTACTTTGAGCCTCAGTGGCAGCGCCCTGTAGGTTCACCGCATCACATGTAAACACTGAGCCGCATACTCCACTTGCGATCCGCGCCGGCTCCAGTGCCAGGACCCATGTCTGCAGTCTCTGAGCCTCCCCTGTTAGGTGCCTGCGTCAGGCGCCCTGCGGCTCCCCAGTTTGCACCCTACAGTCGGTCACCACTGCGCGCCAGCATGCCTTTGCAATCTTTCGTGCCACCGGGTTAGCCACACCTTGCTCACAGCCTTGCCTGCCTCCGTCTCCACTAAGCCAGTGGTTGGTTTGATTCGTGGAGCCACCGGTCTGAGTGTGCGTGCGGTGCATTCCTAGCCCGGCCGTGATCCGCGGCCTTTGCCCGTATCGCTCTCATTTATAGCTATGGTAAAGTACGGAGGTGGGTCGCAGCTTCAGGCCGAGTCGGGTTTAACTCTCGGCGGGAGGCGGGACCCGACTGCGGTCCACTGATCAGTCACGAGAGCCTCGGGTTGAGCAGATATCGAGCGGGGATGGGACCTCGGGCCCGCTCCCGATGCCGCGAGGAATATCCGGGAGGCCGGCCCTCCCGAAGCGGGCGGACATCGGGCCGGGGAGTCCTCATCCTCAGGCCTCGGCCGTCATCCTCACGGCGGAGAGAGCTAATCGCCCCATTTATCGCACAGCGAGGGATCGGGCCATTGCTTTACTAGGACCCTATGCAGAGAGCGTTGATTTGCGCGCCGGAAGATTTTGGGGAGGTCATTCTCCTGGCGTTAGAGCGGCGGCGGGTTGACCACGGTCGAGACTCCATGGGGCGATTCGCGTACTCCTTGCATCCAGTTCATGACAGCGGCGGTTCTCACCACATCCCGGGTAGTGCCAGTTCTGACTCCATGACTTCCCGAAGTGCCGAGTCGCGAACTCCGGTTACTATTGATGATCGACCGGGAGTACTCCGAGCAGCGGACATTTATTTGCATTAGGCCTACGGCGAAGCGGTATCTTCGGAGGATATCCGGGATTAGCCTCGGCCGGCCTTAAGCGGGAGATGGTCGTTGCAGCGGAGATACCCGCGGCGTGACCGGTTCTTTCGGGAGCGGCTCGCCTCGAGATGCTTCTCGTGGATCACACGCCGGACCCGGCTGTTCGCTACGGCACTCGTCCGGTAGCGGGAGGCCATACTCGAGGCCTATCTGGATCTCTCGAGAGGGTCCACGGTTCGGTCCCTCCAGTTAGTCATGCGATACTGTTGGCCGAAGATAAGGTCCGCGAGGGCGGCTGGCGAGTCTACCGTTGTTGATCTTGCGACTATTGGGCAGGGTTGGAGCATTTAGGTTTCAGGAGGAATGATATCGAGAGGAGGATCGGATCTTTTTCAGTCACGTCTTCGGAGGCGAGCCGTGGTGAGTTCTGTTTCTTTTCTCCCATCGGTAGCGGGACCCGGGGGAGGAGAGTCTGGGATGAGGTGGCGGAGGACTCCCAGGAGATGATCCACCGTTCCGGGGTGGAGTAGGAGTGCGAGGAGCCCGAGTCTTCGTGTCTCCTCCCGTCTCCTCCCTCCACCTCGCCGGCCCGACTTCCAGGCGACCTCTGGCCCTTCATATTACGGCCTGACCGCTCGGGAGCATGTTTATGTCACTTCGAGGGAGCTAGCAGGTGTTATGGTTGATGTCTGTGCATTGGCTACTACACAAGCATCGATGGATCAGAGATTGGCGAGCGAGACCCGCTTTCGGCATTGTCATACCATGCTCCGTCAGATCATGAGTCACCTCGGTCTCCCGCCCGAGCCTGCACATCGTGATGAGCCCACGTGGCCCGGCCTCCTTAGACATCTTTGGTCCGCAGCGGCCGGCGACCGGATCCACCACCATCGAGATTGAGGTGGTCACACTCCCCTGTCTCCTAACTTTCCTACCCTATGACATGTTTCTACTTTGGTTGCCGGGGAGGAAAAGTTAGGATTAGGAAGTGTCTTCTATTATGTTTTGTATGCGGTTTCGGCTTTATCAACTGCCTACTCATTTTGTACAGGATTCATGTATTAGCCAATAGTAGGTTATGTTTAGCTATATTAAGCATGTTTTAGCCATTTTGGTTATATCAAAAGCTTTATAGCATTATTCCCAGTTTACTACACTTTCTAACGAAATCGTTTGTATCTACATTTTGTGTTTCCACTCTTGCCTTTAGTCGAAAAGTGAAACCTTTATTATGTTACCTTAATGTTAGAATTCATTTCTATGCATGGATGATTTAGTTTTTAGTCAGTGAAATTTCGGCATAGTCAACCTTGAACATTCCACTTTGTAGCTAATTCACACACTGCACACGAGGTTGTACCAATAGGTTGCGAGAAACTATATCACATCTTTCCACTTTGCAAAGCTGGCCTTAAATTTGTTGACGACCCATAATAGGTTTGTGTTACCCATGTTTGAAGACCAATGAAGTCTTCCAAAAAGGAAAAGAAAAAGCAAAAAGAAAAAGAAAAGAAGAAAAAGAAAAATAAAAGTCGTGACGCTTTGCCTTGAAACCCAGCACCGGTCAGGGGGTATGTGTAACCTTTAAAGCAGATGCCCTAAACCTTAATTGGTTGGGGAGTCATCGGCGGTGTTAAGCTACTGCGAGGTGGATGGGTGAAGGTTGGCGTGTTGTAGGTCTTAATTCTCGAAGTCATTCGAAGTCAGGGTGAAACTGCGAGTTTGTGGTCAGTGATCCTTTTGGCTTGATGCACTAAACCTTGGTGGTTGGGAGTCATCGGTGAATCCGTTACCGCGGACTTTGGTGAAGTCGGAGTTTTGGCATTGCACCTACATTGCAATCAGGAAGAAATAGGCGTGCTTCAGCCCCCTATTTAGGTTGGTCAACGGTTTAAGGCCATGGCAGTAGCTAGGTTGGGGAGGGAATAGCTTTGCATTTTATTATTTCCAGTGGTTACCTTAGGAACAATTGGATTTTTGTGGAAGTCGGGTTGACTTCTTTGGAGCCAGATGTTGTCCTAAAACTTGTTTGTATATGGTTTTTGTTCTTTCATGACATTTTATATAGGGTGTAAATTATTCATGCTAAAAGGTAAAGCTTGCTGTACATCTACTTTGAACCATACACTTTTGTAAAAGTCTGACGTACCCATTATTTTAGCATTGCTAAAGGGACTAACAGCGTGTCGGTTGGGGGGTGTGATTAATTGCCCAAGTTCTATTTTGAGCCCTATTCAAGATAGGTTTTGAGTGCTTGTTGCGCTAATCATATGAATTAAGCTTGATTGTCATGTGCATGTCCACTTAGTGTTTTTGTTGATTTGTTTTGGTGCTTTGGACCAGGTTCTGCGAGTCTTGGGAACTTCAGCAAGCTTGGCCTCTTATTAGTCTTGAATCTGAGAATCACCGATGATTTCACCGGCTGAGGTGATGAAATGTCGAATGCGTGAAGAATTGAAAGCGAAAGTGATGAATAAAGAGTGCGAGAAGGATGCGTGGCAAAGCGGAAGTAGGATCAAAGCTGGGATTTTCGCTATGATTGCGAAAATTTCGGGATTACGAAAATTTCGCAATCATGGCGAAAGAATTGCAATCTGGCTATTTTAAACTATGTGGAAGAATTTATTTATCTTCTTGAAGAATTTATTCTTCAGCGAAATTCCACATTCTAGTGAGAATTTTCCAATTTAAGCTATCTCCTGGGAATTTAGCTAGCTAGCGGGGAATTTTAAGCTATCTTAAGCGAAATTTGCTGCATAAAGCGAAATTCACTCAGCTTTGTGTTTTGGTATTTTTTATTTCCAAGCGACCACGTTTTGATATTTTACCATTTGTCCCTTATGTATTTCATATTTTAGCATTTGTGTTTTCACACCTTTGGGTTGACTATATAAGCCCCATAACTGTAACCCTAAGCAACTTTTCATTTTTAAAGGATTTTCCACCAACTTTCATTTTAGGTCTCGTTTTCTCTCTTCTCTCTCCTCTTTCTCTCTCATTTTTCTCGGTATGAACACCCGCGGGGATATGACTCAAGGGGATCTTGGCCTAAGCCTCACCAACCTTGAAGAGGGTTGCTGGCTGGTTTTGAGGCTCTTTGCGAGTTGTCTCATGCTTTAAATATTACAGTACTGCATTTATGGATCCATACTTTCCAAACTAAGGTTTAATGCCATTTAATGTCTTTCCTTTGGTCGATACTTGTCATACTTTATGGATTAGTGTAACTTAATGGTAGATACTGCTTGATATTCTTTAGATGGTATTCTGAGCCATTGAGAAATGAGGTTAAATGGGGTTTCAAGCCCAAATGGGACTTTGAATGCTTAGTATTTGGTTTGACTCAAATAAATTGGTTCTAGGGTTAGGTTTATAGCTAAACAAAGATGGAAGCTGGTTTTGACTATGTGTCAGTACTTACTGTGCGAGGAAATAACTTGGGGACAACGTAATACCCCCATGTTATCAAGCTAGTGACTGGCACCTTCAAGGTTACCATTCACACTTCCATTTAAGCCATTACGGTTAATCGGTGAACAACCAGCCTCCCATGTTTTTAACTTGAATCCAATCAAACAAAGCCTCATAGTTTTCAAACAGATGCAAATCATTCGTGGGATGAAGAAACTCATCCGTGTTGACCTGAACCGCTATGCTGCGATAGCTTGACTACGTGGTGGGAGAACATAGGAATATAAATTTTGTTGATTCCGCATCACCTGCCGTCTGGCACTAATCGGAGGTTCCCTCCGTATAAGCGATCCTCTGATGTGTCTCTGGAACCAATCCCATGCATTATTCTTCATCTTCATTCCTACCATCTCAATTACTCTAGCATCCGAGCATGATAATCTCCTCACTACTTTTTCTGTCTCCTCAAGAAATACTGTGGGTCATCTCCTTCCTCACAATGATAAGGTCTTAAACCTCAAGAACTCCTGTAAAGAGATAAGGGTAAGCTTCTCATCCCGACGATCGCTAGCTACCCTCCTAGGCACCTATGCAGGAGGTTGTGGTGGAAATTTGGGTGGGCAGGTGGAAGGCTGGAAATGGAACCTCTTTGTCTCCACTGGTCTACTTGCTAAAGAGACTCTTCTACATATAACTCCTATATATTTCTTACTCAAAATTCTCGAAATCATCCATATCAAATGGAGGCGGTGGTGGAACATTCTCAGCCTCACTCTATACTCTCTGCCTCGATCTAGGGGGTGAATTTATCTCCATCTCAGTCCGATCTCGTCACGCGGACTCCATGTCGGCATCCGACATCTATCGGATCCGCCGATCTCCCGCCATGCGGTGAGGTGGTTCCACATCTCGAGAAGTGCGCCTTGTTGTCTTTCTTAGTGGCATTCCTAACAACGAAAACAAATGATACTTAGATTCACAATACATATCAAGTACTTAAACTTTTTCATCTATGGGATATGCAGGAAATTAACTATACTATGATGACATCTGAACAATTTGGAATCCTATGCTCCATGGTGTCACATTTATCATTTGCAAATAACATTCCCAATTTCTTAAAACGGCTGATACCAACTTTGTCACATCCCACTTTTATAAGTGTGGCCAGGCGCTATAGGGAATGGGTGACAAGGCCACAAGGCAGTAACAGCTTTAAGTCCCATGAATTTCTACCCTTGAAAATTGGCAGGAACCTATTCGTTTCTATAACTAATGACAAATCACATTATTATAATATCAATCTAAATCTACTAATAATTAACTCAAAATCTCATATCATGATATTATCTCCAAATAACATGGCATAAATAGACCTCGTGGTCATCCTTTAACAACGACCTCAGCGGTCTCGCCGAAAATATCGATAAGGTTTCATCAAAGAAAAATTTATCAGCTCAGCTATTCAAAATTTATCGATTCAGCAAATAATTAGCAATAACCAGTTAATTCATCATGGAGCTATACGAAACTTAGACTCTCCATTCACCAAATAGCAATAATAATCCATTACATGTTTCGTAGAATCAGTGGTCAGTACGGATTCTATTTCTCTGTCTACCACGAAAGGAGGAAATCAGCGAATTGAATAATACGTGAGTAAAAATATATCACACCATATTTGTGAGCTAAATTTTTCAGACCAGGCTCACGAGATGGTTGTGCTCAATCAATCAATCACCGTACATAGGTTATGCAACAATAAGCGTGATATGAACAACAATATCAAATGAGTTTTAGAGGTTTGAAACACTGTGAAATATAGTTTACCATTCGAGAGTCCGTACATTCCTTTTACCTTTTATCTTTGGAGATAAAGTACATTCCAACCAAAGATCCGTAGAAACGGCGGGTTCTATGCCTAGAGTTTTACCACCTCTCTAGGAAGGCAACGCTTTGCACTTTGAAGGTACCATGTGCTATAACTGATGACCTCCCCATCGAGTTAGGGAGTTTTTTACGTGATTCATACCATGATGACATTAACAATTACAAGTTATAGTTGTGGTATTTCGGCTGTGCAGCGAGAGATAACACCAAATATAATGAGTTAGTGGCCAGTGCTTTCGGCATGAATATTCATCGGACACATGACTGTGGCATATGACTTAATTCAATTCAATGAATGCTCAAGAATAGGGTCTTTAATCATAGTCGAAATTACTACGATCCAAGTCAAACAATGAAAACAAGCTATGCATTTCGAAGGTGCAAGTACGATGATATAAATTTACTCACCTCCTGTAGTCCCGGGCTCGGCTAGGCTATTCACCGAGCGTGTGAGCCTTCCCCAACCGTTTTATACCAATAATGCAAGAAAGAAATATAAAGATAACGTCAAAATCATATGAGCCATACCTTGTTATCCGCTCTCAGTGGAGTCGTTTACGTTTCTATTTGTCGCTAACTTGAGCTTTTTAAATAATTTTTTAAAAATCCCCTTTTTACTTTCCTTACCTTCAACATTCTGCCTTTTAACATCTAAATGCCCAAAATTATAATTATAATATTCAATTTCACAACTAATTTCTTATATCTAATGTTTAATCCACTAAGCTCATTTTTAGCAGTGCGCATAGTTAGTATTTTGCCTATATCTTTCTCTACGGCGTTGAAAAGACCTGAAACCTGTGAAGAATTTTACTTCTTTGTCTATATCTTTCCAATACATTAAATTGGCCTAAATTCGTCCATTAGGTTCTCTATGATTACTGTCCCGAAGTCGACCTTCAACAAATTCACATTCAATCGGTCAACCCTTAATTCCACTAATTACCACCTCAAATTCATTCTAAATACATTTTCCCCAAATTTTAAACATACCAGACCTAATTCACTTACCTCTTGGGGTCACATTCTACTAGATTCAAAATGCAATTGCAACCTAGCATACACATTGAACAATTTAATTCATTCCAAACGACCCTAATTGACCATCCAAACAACTTATTGTTTATCAATTCAGCCCCTTTCCTCCAGCCCACAAACCATACAAAACCAAAATTAAAGAAAACCATGCCTTTAATATACCTTCAGAAGTCTCCCACCATGAAAAATCACAGGTTGATTCAAAGGAAATTGGCTGCAACAAAATTTTCTTCCTTCCACAAGCGGAGTTGTAGAATGGAGAACCTAGGGTTCTTCAATTTTTATTTTTGTTTTACGCTCGATTTTCTGAGGCCTAATATTTTTAAAAATTAATTCAATATTACTTAAGTCTCTACAGTTTTTCTTGAAATTTTTTTAAGGCCCTGGGAATTTTTAAAAATGTCTCTTTGGCCTTAGTCCATAAGGAAATCTGTGACTTTCCCACCGGTTCATTGTTCACGTATTTTTTTTATTCATGTATTTTCATTAATTTTATTTTTATAACATATCTTTTGACCTTAGTTTGCTTCGGAAAAATTCCCATAATTTATTTCATTCATTGGCTATTTTTGAAATTCTATTTCGGTCAAGCTGCACTTTCGAGGTGACTTCTTGGGTATATTTTCCTAAAATTCCATTTAATTGAGAAATAATTCTAAAAATTATTATAAATTCATGATGGACCTTAAAACACCTAAAACTTAATTCCATGAAAAAAAAATCATTTAAAAAAAATGTTTGGGGTGTTACATCACTAGTATACATAAAGAATTTAATAAAAGTGGATTTGAGAGTTCATTGAGTGAGACAACCTTTGGGAAATAGGCAATGAATAATTGTCCCAATTTACATCATTTTGAGTCATAGTTAAGCCACCATTAGTTGGGAAAGATGCATTGTAGTATAGTTTGGATTTCTCCCTTAACCATACATTTCACTAATTAGAGATTCATGTTCCTTTCGGACTCATGGTTCTAATCAGTTAATTGTAAGATATAATCCTCTTTCTAAGATATGAGTATTTTTCCTTTTCAGTACTTCACACCCAAATCTTAGGATTGAAGAATTCTTGCCCCCATAAACAGGATATTGCAAGCCTTCTACAATTTAACTGGCACCTCATCCTTCGATGTTGATGAAATTCTCCATCTCCTTGATTAGATCTATGCTAAAAGGGGATCAGAATCATTTCATCAAAAGAGAAAACTCTCTGGCGATTAAATTGATACTTCAAAAATGTCAACTATCCTCACAAATTGAGTAAGTTAGTGATCTATCTGAGTAATCTTTGAGAGTTCATTAGTTCTAAAGTTTTAGTCTACCATACCCCGCGAGCGCCCGTATCCTTAAGTTCTCCGTCTACGTGTACACAAGGGCCTACTAAATCGAGAGCAAAGATCACGAGTCCCTTTATTTTTGGGTACAACGGTACTGAGTACTTAGAACCGATTAAGTTCAGAATAATACCAATCAAAATAAATTCAAGATTTCTAAATGTAATTGTTCTTCCACTTTGTGTAAATATAACAATCTTAAGTCAAACTCATTCCCACAGAGAATAGTCTTTCAAAACCGGTTCACACACATATGTGACTATAAGCAGGAAAATTCACTAAAATTGTAAACGAACTAACATAAATGAATTCCATAAATTTTCCAAAATCCATTTAAAGCAAAAAAGTAATGGGAGGGAAAATTTTACAATAAATTCCATCTCGAAGCTGCACATCAGTTCATTACTCAACTCTAGAAAATAAACAGAAAACTAACTAAAAACTACACTAAAACAAAATCTACTCAAAAGGAACTAAAAGAAAAAAATAAAAGAAAAATAATATACAAAGAGTCTCCAACTACCCAGAAGTCAGTTTCTAAAGGCCAGCCATATGATGCTCTAGATGCATCTATTTATAGACTTTCAATAAAATGGATGCACTTCAAAGCGCTTTGTGGATCCCCAAAAATTCATACTTTTAAATTGGTAGCTCTTGTCACGATAAAGGTTTAGTCTTTGTCCATAGCTATCGTAGCCCTCACGGTTTCTATTGAGATAGGTTTTCTTAGCTTTCTTAGATGCAATGATGAACTGATAATATCATGACATAGTTTTGATGCAGTAGTCTTGTTCTTGTCGCGATAGGAGTGTCTTGTGTCGTGACATAAAATTTGTTGTAACCAACTTCTCATACTTTTCTACTTCTGAAAACTATTGCAACATAAATTTCTTTGTCGCGACAAACATTTTTACCTTCAGCTTTTCTACTTTGTCGCAACAAAGTTTTCTATGTCGCGACATTCTTTATGTGGTTACTCAATAACTTTGTCGCAACAGAGTTTCTTTTGTCACAATAGAATTTCTTCTCTTATCCTTGTTGTTAGCTGAACTATTTATTGCAACATAGAAATCTTTGTTGCGACAAACTTGTCTTGGCTTATCTCAGTTCTCTTTCACTTTCTTTCGCGACATAATTTTCTTTTATCGCGACAAAATTCTATCACTCTGCAGCTTTTATTGTCACGACATAAAATTTCTTTGTCGCGACAGAGATTCTGCCTTTAATTCTTCATTATGTCGCAACATAAAGCTTCTTTGTCACAACATTCTTCTTATATTGCTTTTCAACTTCTTGTCGCGACAGAGATTTCTTTGTCGCTACAGAGTTCACCTCAACCTCATGTTTTGTTTGTCGTGAAAAAAAACTTCCTTGTCGCGACAAAGTCTTGTTGCCCTTTATTGTGAACTCTGAATTTTATGTCGTGACAAAGTTTTCTTTGTCGCGACATAAATCCTTCCTTGAGCTGGTCCTATGCTGAAAACTTTGTCGCAACATAAAAACACTTGTCGCAATTTACTTGTGTTATAATCTTGCCATACTCTGTCGCGATAGAGTCGTCTTTTGTTACAAGAGAGTTCATCATTGTCTTCATTCTTTTTGTGTTGCGGCGGTAGGATTGTTGCGACAAAGTTTCCTTATATTTGCATGATCCAATGTGGCGACAGTCGAAAGTGTCGTGACAATCTTAGCCGCACACTTGTTGATGGTAGCCATAGCGAAAAATTCTTTGTCGCGTGCGGGTTTCTATTCTTCTGCCGAGTTCAACATGGACTTTGTTGCGACATATAGCTGCTAGTTGTGACATAGCTCTGCTGGTTCCCTTGAGATTCTGTCGCTCCATTCAGAAACTATGTCACGACAGAGAGTTCTGCCTTTGCCACTTTTTTTCTTCTTTTCCTGCTGGAATTATCTCTTTTTCAATAAAAACTTGCAAAACATAATGTGGCACCCCTTTTCGGTCCGACCCAATTGGTGAGTCGAGCCAGAATCGAGATAACTGGGCCACCACATATCTTTCATGTCATAATCATTTATCAAAAATACACGAAAGCGTTACATTTCAGTTGGCATAAAAGCCCTTTCAAATATGTGGAAGCATTTTTAAAATGGTAGGCCCATTAACATTACATTTATACAAAAGTACAGTTACTATAAAGGCATATCAAGCCTTTTCGAAATGATTTACAAAATAGATGTTCAAAGTACAAATTGTTTTACAAAATATCAATGTTAAAAAAAATGGAGTGAATGCATTTGTCGGACCATACTCTGCCGAATCTTTTCTCTACTTATTTCAGCGCTCTCCTCGATCTTGCCTTTTGTTCATGTTCAATCGGTACCTGAGCATAGATAACACTACACGCTAAGCATTTTCATGCTTAGTGGTTCTATACAATTCCATTCTTCTGTTTGACTCCAAGTCAACTCATGCGGCTTTTACTAAGCGAAAGTTTCAAGGTAATACTTTTGGATGATCAGTAATATTACAATACATATACTTATTTCATATACAATCACATGGTTCATTGATCATTCCAAATATACATTTTCATATGCAATAAATCATTTATAACCAAATCATGCATTTCACAATGCTCTTTTCATTTCAATTTGCAATCATTCTTTTCAATTCCAATATGTCAACAATCTCAAAGTCAATTCAATTCTGCCCTTAATGAATTTAACCTATGTTTTTTGTATACATGATATCGAATCAGGCGCGATCCCTGCGGGCTGCGGTGGTATAAAAGCTGTTGTTTTATAACACAATTTGGTCCCGCTAGGCTACTGACTGGTTTTTAAATCTATTTGTGAACACTACTGATATTGTCCCGCTAGGCTGCTGAACGAAGTGACACATCAATACATTTGCTCGCAGTACTGCTAATTTGACCCTTATTGGTATACCAATCTATCCTTAATGTGAATTAAACGGTTAACATTCTATTAAGGGCATTCAAATCCTTTATAGCAAAATACAATACAATATGTACATTTGTATAAACTATTCATTTTCAATACTCATGCAATTTTCATATCGCAATGATTCTGTCAATTAAAACAAATCAATATGCTTTTCTTATACATTTAGAACAAACATTTCAAATCTTGAAACGAGAATAGGAGAAGATAGAACAAACCAATCTATCTCTTTCTTTTTCCTTGCCTTCAATCTCGATCCCCAGAGTTAGGTGATCCTCGCCCAGGACCACACAGCAAATCATGTTGGAATCTAGAGATAAGCATAGCCAAAATAAAAAAAAAAATTTATGAACTACATCGAGTCCAAGGTTTGAAGTGAAACTAAACAATGAATCAATGAAATCCATATCTTACCTCTTGTAGACCGAATCCTTTTCGACTAGTGCAGATTTGCTTGATCGCACACACGTTGAAACACAAACAAAACTCCTTCTGGAAACGATCCAGCAGCAACGAGCCAAGATGATACGATTATTGCAAATGCCCTCTAGTATCCTCACAGCGGCTAATGGATGGGATGGATGTGCTAGCACCCTATGATAGGTCTCTGGCCGCAAAACCAAAGACACCTTAGTGTCTTCCAAAACTCCCAAAATTCTCTCTCGAATGCACTTGAAAGAACACTTTGCTTTTAGATGATAAACCTCGTATTTATATCAAGCCTCCCAAACCCTTTTAACGTTTAAACCAAATTCCATTAACTATTAATGGAGAAACAGAGCTTGGCTTAATCATGGGCTAAAAGAGAGCCTTTCTACATCCATTATATCTCGATGTAATGTGGCCACTATGGGTTCACTCGATGTTGTAAGCGGAAATCATATTCTAAGCCTGAGTAATAGTGGTCTCTGTAAAGACATTATAACTACCCAAATCAAGTGAATTCGATGACTCGAAAAGACCGCCTTCCACGAGGTATGATGTGTCCTTTGTCACACGATGTCTCGATTAAACCTGGCATGGATGAAGTCATCTTTATACAACCTTGTCGTTTCTTGATTCTCCAGTAGTGACTAAACAAATGATATTGATAACTCCTATCAATCTCATCCAGGCATGGCCATGCATTTCTCAATCTCACTTATCAAAGGCCAATAGACATCTCACTCGATTAAGGCCCGGGACAAATTCGCCGCTAAGCGCTCACATTCCTCAGCATGATTCTGCATTACTGACACATACTTTAATATTACCATCATTAAAAAGGCGTCATTGAGCTAGTCAAGACATGAAGTTCCTCATGTAAGAATCCATGGTGGTGGAATTGAAGGACTCAAATACCACTACTCGTGAAATTGCGTGACATAATCCATGTAGTATTTCTCATAGCGGGTCGGTCCAGTAACATAGAACTTAACATGTATTTATGTTATGGAAGTAACATCTTATGTTCATGACCCGACAAAACATAGTCTTTTCTCATAAAACATAATAGTCTTACTTCATTATTATTTACACAATGTGTCGACCATGGACTATTTAGAATAGTGTTCTTATGCCTTAAGGTTTTACTATCCAAGTCACATACTTGATGACATAAGCGAAACCAACTATTCAAGGATGCGATTTTTATCATGTTAAACCACAATTTAAATAACAAGATAAAATGATAAATGCCTCATGTATATAAACATATAATGACAATGTATATGCCACTGTTCTAGAGCATATCACTAACAGTCTATGTTTTCTGATTTGGTGGAGGAGGCTATGGAAATCTTCATGGATGACTTCTTAGTTTATGGATCTAGTTTTGAGAATTATTTAGAAAATTTGGAAACAGTACTTTTCCAGAGGTGTCAAGACAAGAATCTAGATTTAAATTGGGAAAAATGCCATTTCATGGTAACAAAGGGTATTGTCTTGGGACCGCAAGATTTATCTTGTTTAGTTGAGTAGACCCGAAATAAAAGTTTCCATCATAAAAACTCTCTTGCCACCTACACCAATCAAGGGGATAAGAAGTTTCTTAACTACTAAAAAAATGCCTTAAAAATTGATTAAAAATAGATGAGTTTAGGACTCATCACTATATCAAAGGAAAGTGGATTTCCTTGACAAAGGATAAGAATAAACAAGAAATTCAATCTAAATTAGCAAATTGATGGATCCAGAAATTCAAAAAGTTACGAGAAAGATCCAAACTACTAGATAATAGTTAAATTGCTCACAAATGGGGAAAGAAGTGGAATTCAACAAAAGAAGAACCACTCTATTTAAGAAGGTTACTAGCGAAGAAACAAAGATATGGTTTTTGCCGCCACTTGATTGAGTCTACTACCTTCCAAACACCTAAGTACCGTACGAAAGGAAGAGGTAGTACTTTTGTACGCCATATTAAAGGGGTTGTAGGGAAGATCATAGAGAAATCAATTATGAGCTACTACTGTAGCAATTATAGAGGTTTGATTCCACACCCAGCAACCATCATCAGGCAATGCATATTAGGAAGGGCAAAAGGTAAGTGGGAAGAAGAATAAAGGTACCCCAAGACCTCTCCTTTAACTCTCACTGGCATAACCAGACCTCCCCCCAATAAAGGCAAGGAAAAAGTACAAGAAATTGAAGAAATAAATAGAGATAATAGAGAAAATGAGCAAGCCATTGTGGTAAATTTCATTAAAGAGAAAGGTAGAGGAGTATGAGCCCTAAATGGAATTTATCCCCAGATGTTAGGAAGCTCAAGACAGTAGAGCAGCAATGCAGAATTAATAGAAATGTTGAAGAGAATGGAGAAAGGTATGAAAGAGACATCCAGCTAAGAACTCAACTACAGTTAAGAGATGAGTATTTCGATGTTGAGATAAGAAGAAGAGATCAATTTGTGGAGGAAGCATTAAAACAAATAGATATGGAGTGGAAAAAGAGCAAGAGGAGAGAGACGAGATGTGAAGAGTTGAATTAAAAGAAATGGATGAAGAATACTGGAGAGGGTAGAAAGAAAGAGATGACAGTTTATCAAGGATAATGGAAAGAAGAGATTAGGCAATCCAAAATTGATTGGCTTCTAGGAATCAAGAGTGGTTAAATGGATTGCACCATTGCAAGGAATGTAACGCCCCAAAAATACCCTAGAATTTTTATAATTATTTTATTATATATATTCTAGGTATGAATTGAGTCAAACTTGGGTTTTCCAGGAAATTTGATAAATTGATAAATTGTAAAATGTAAATTGAAAGTGTGAGCATATGATTGAATATTATATACTAAATTGAGAAAGTGATTGAACCCGGAAATAATCCAAGTGAAAAAGGGAAAATGTGGAAATTTGTACATTGAGGACCTAAGGATCAATTGTTATAAAGAATAAATGTCTAAGTGAATTTTATGATAAATGAATGGCCAAAAAGGAATAATAGGAGACTTAAATGAGAAATGAGGATAGGGTGGAAGGCCAAACATGGCCTTACACTTAAGTGGGATGTTAAAAGTTCAAAAGTGGCCTTTGGGAGCTCATTTTATGAGCAAACCCGTTTTTGAGAGAATGAGAGGAAAAGGGGGAGAAAGGCTAGGGTTTGCAAGAAGGAGTGGTTTTGGTTGGGTTTGCTTCCCATTTCTTCCTCCTAAGGGATCAAAGCAACCTCTGAAGGAGGTGAAAGAATAAGGTAAGAAAAAATCAAACCTAACTTCTCTTTTATGATTTTGATTTTGAGGAAAAGCCCTAACTCAAGAAAAAAGGGTTTCATTGATTCTAAACCACCTTTGGAGTTGTTTGGGTGGATTCCATGGTGGATTTTTTATATGGGATGAATTGGAGGAGGTTTATTGAAGAAAAATGGGTGAAAATGCCAAAATCCAACATTTCTGGTCAAAAATCGCGTATTGGTACCGGTACCAAAAAGTGGTACCGGTACCCATGATGTAGTGGGCAAGTGGTACCGGTACCACTCAAGGCGTACCCGGTACCCATTGTGATGAGGGTAGTATCGGTGCAGTCAAAGTGGTCTGGAAATACCACTACTTCTAGCAACCCTGTTTTTGCATATTTTTGCACCGTTAAGCTTTGTATTCGTACACTGATTGTTTAGGGACCCTAAGAAACAATTAATGGGGGTTCAAATAAGAATGAGACTAAGTGAAAAGCGTCATAGTCCTAAATTAGCCTCGTGAAGCTTCGTTCGCCTTGGCAATATTCGTTTAATTATGATTATTTGTTTAACCACTAAGAGTAAAGGATTTGTATTTGACTAGGTGTGGGTGAAAACGACAACTGACCTAGAGAATTGGTATCGAAAGAAAAATTGATAATTGGTTTGTTCTCTATTTGTTCTTTATTCTACATTTGTTCTATGTTCTGTTCTCTGTCAGTTGTTTCTTTGTGACTAAATTTCCATTTGAGTTACATTGAAATATATATATATATCGATTTGAATTATTAGTATTTGAAATGTTTGTCAAATATCTGCATGTGTGCGTGTATTTGAACTATGAGTGAATTTATTGCATAAAAGTAAATTGATTTGAAATGTATTATTGAACGACCAAAATGGCGGGATTCTGGTAAATTCATTCATGAAGGCATAACCGTAGTGTTAAATGTGAAATCACATTGCTGCGAATGACAAACAAGACGGGATTCTGCTTGAATCTATGGGTGAATGTCAACTTCCTGCCAGCCACTTATGTGAGATGGTAATAGTGAATGTGAAATCACATTGCTCTTGAATGACAAACGAGGACGGGGATTCTGGCCCGAATGTCGTGAATGTCGACTTCTATAGCCATATGTGAGATGGTAATAGTGAATGTGAAATCACATTGCTACAGAATGACAAACAAGACAGGATTCACCAACTGAATCTGTCGTGAATGTCGACCTCCATAGCCATATGTGAAATCACAAATCGAAAAGCGAAAAAATGATATTAAAAAGTGTATTTGTATAAGTATCTTTTACATTACGCGGACATTGTATAAAGGCATTATTTTGACAAATGCATGATTTGTGATGAACTGAAATGGAATAGAAAACGTATAGAACCACACTAAGCATGAAAATGCCCAGCGTGTTGTTTTTATCAATGCGCGAGTGCAGAGTGATAGGCGGTGAAGCGGGCCGAGTCGAGGAGCTCAGAGTCATTCAAAGAGTTCACGGAGTATGCTCCGTCACATGCATCCTCACTATATTTTTCTTTTACATGACAGTGTTTTGTAAACAAAAGGAATTTAACTTTGACATTATTTTATACCTATAGTTAAACACGATTTTGGATATTTTGTTGTAAACGGCATAAAATGCCACCTTTGGTTAAATGCATATTTTGTAAAGGAATTGCATTGAATTTGTAACTATTTATGGGCTCGCCCCAAAATGAAATTGCTTCCGCAAAGAGTTGAAAACGAAAAAAACTTCTAGAAATGAAATGTAATCATTAAATGGATTTGATTAATGGCTTGATAGGCGTCCACAGTTTTTAGTTCGAATCATGTGCTTAGAATCGACAGGGCTCAGGGTCTCTATAAAGGAAAGTTTGAGGCGATGATGTTGCCATATACAATTTTAGGAGTTTATGCGATTTGGGGACTACATCATTAGCTGTATATATTATCTTACCATGTATAGATGCTAAAGACTAGGAATCTACCATGTATAGATGCTAAAGACTAGGAATTTATGTATAGATGCTAAAGACTAGGAATTTACCATGTATAGATGCTAAAGACTAGGAATTTGAGAGACTATATGTATGGCAGACTGATGGAATCAAAGGTAACTTTTCCGAGAAAAACCTCTCTCTTAAGTCATTTTTCTTTTTATTTAGTATTTTACATGAGTATCGAGCCAGTTCTTTGATTTAAATTGCAATTCGAATAATTTTCTCTTGGCTTTGTGGGTTTCTCTTGTTCGACGCACTCTGGGTTCCATCTTGGTGGTGTTCTCTTGTTCTCGGCGTCGTCTACGCACTCTGGTCGGTTCTTGCTCTTATTTCCAATGCCCTTTTTCGGTTGTGGCTTTCGGCAATTTATAATTTTTGACGTTTGGTCCATCATGTCATCGGATAAGTTTCTATTGATCTTTCTTTTGATTGTATATCATGCAAACTTGGAAAAAGTAAAGTTCTACGCTTTTCCTCGTCATGCATCTCATGCCTCACAATGTTTTGAGCTTATTCATAGTGATGTTTGGGGATTACTTTGTTGTTTCTCATGCACATTACAAGTACTTTGTTACTTTCATTGATGACTTTGATCGTTTTTACTTGGAGTTTTACTTATCAGGGCTAAGGGTGAAGTTTTTCAGTTTTTCGACTTTCTTGCATTCCTTGAGACTCAATTCTCTGCCCGACGTAAGGTCTTGCGGCTCTAATTAAGTAGTGAATACATGTCTAATGGAGTTTCGGGTTTTCTTTAAAAGCAAAGGGATCATCTCTCAACGTTCTTGTCCTTCGACACCACAACTAAACGGTGTTGTTGAGAGGAAAAATCGCCGCCTTCTTGATGTCGTAGAGAACTCTTACTTGAATCATCATTCCTCCTTGTTTTGGTGTGAAGCTCTTTCCTCTTGCACTCCATTTGATCAATCGCTTACCCTCTCCTACGAAAAATCATGTTTCTCCTTTCTCTAAGTTGTTTGGTCATTCTCCTTTATATTCTGATCTTCATACATTTGTTTGTGTTTGTTTTGTGCATCTTCCTCCTCATGAACGACATAAACTTCTTTGCTTTCAGTCTGTTAAAGTGTGTTTTCCTTGGTTATGTTATCCTCACAAGGGTTATGTTTATTCTGATCTGAGCTTCTCATATCACGGGTTGAGGAATGTGATCTTCTTTGAACATCGATATTTCTTTCCATCTCATGTTATTGTCATACGCATCTATATCTCTTTTTTTTACTTTATTTTTACGAATCTCCACCAATTGTGGAGCAGTTTCAAACACAGTTTTGTGTATAAGAGACGTAGTCAACATGAGTTTGGTTCCACTTCTTTTGTGCCTCCTTCCGATCTTGACTCGGCGCCTGATCCTGCTCTTGCTTCCACCACTCTTCGTCGGTCTACTCGTCCTTCTCGACCCCCTAATTGGTATGGTTTCTTCTCTCCTGTCTCTCTTGTCGCTACTTTATCCACTATTTTCATTCCCTCTTGTTACAAACAAGCCATGGAACATGAGTGTTGGCAAATTGTAATGCAAGAAGAACTTCAAGCACTTGAGGAGAACCACACTTGGGATATTGTTTCTTTTTGTCCTCCCTACGATTAAACCTGTGGGAGTAAATGGGTTTTTCACGTAAAACTTCGAGTTCGATGGTTCTTTGGATCGGTATAAAGCTGCCTTGTAGCTCACAGGTAACAAGCGAGGAATATGGGGTTGATTATGAGGAAACATTTTGCTTGTTATGAAATGACCACGATTCGAACCATCTTAGCTATTCTTCTTCCACCCAGGTCATGGCGAGCTACATCAAATGAGATGTGAAGAATGCCTTTCTTCATGGTGATCTCCGGAGAGGTACATGAAGCTTCCCTCTATTAATGACTACTTCTTCTCATGATGTTTGTGGCTTCCGGGCGTTCTGTATGGGCTCCAAGCGGCACCCAGCTTAGTTTGGGGGAAGTTTCGCGTTACACTTCTTTCCTTAGGTTTTCACATAAAGTCAATGTGATTCTTCTCTCTTCCTTATCACGTCGAGTATAGTTATTCTCTTGGTTTATGTGGATGATATTATCGTGCGGCTTGCTGGCCCCGTGGTTTGATTACTAGTTTCAACGAGCGGTTACATGCAACTTTCCATATGAAAGATCTTGGCCGGCTCCACATTACTTCTTAGGATTGGAAGTTCATTGCTCGATCCATGGCTTTTTCGTGAACCAGCATAAGTATCTTATCACTTTGGTGGTTTTTGGAGGGTTTACTTCTTCTATTGATACTCCTATGGAGGTAAATGTCAAATACAGGAAAGATGGAGGTAAAGTTCATTATCAGTCAATTTATGTCTTCACCTCGGCATCTCCATCTTGCTGCAGTTCACCGCATCATTCGTTATCTTCGAGGATCACCTTCTCGTGGGTTGTTTTCCTACCGACACCTCTCTTCAACTTGTTGCCTATAGTGATCTTGGAATTGGTACGGGTGTCCGGATACACGTCGATCTACTACAGGTTGGTGTATGTTTTTAGGTGATGCATTAATTTCTTGGAGATGTAAGAAACAAGATCGTGTCTCTAAATCCTCTACTGAGGCTGAGTATCGTGCCATGTCTACTACTTGTTCTGAAATTGTATAGCTACGTGGTCTCCTTGAGGAGCTTGGGTTTCCTCAGACTACTTCTACTCCTCTTCGTGTACCAATAACACTAGTGCTATTCGGATTGCCACGATCCTGTTTTCCATGAACGCACCCGAAGCACATTGAGATTTGATTGTCATTCACAAATCGAACACTTTGGAAAGTGGGTGATATCTCTTCTTCATATCTCTTCGATCTCAAGTGGGCGTGTGCTCACCAGCTCTAACTCGACAGCGGCATCAATTTCTTGTTGGCAAATTGTTGCTAACTGACTTACCAGCATCAATTTGAGGGGGGATGTTACCATATACAATTTTAGGAGTTTATGCAATTTGGGACTCTATCATTAGCTGTATATATTATCTTACCATGTATAGATGCTAAAGACTAGGAATTTATGTATAGATGCTAAAGACTAGGAATCTACCATGTATAGATGCTAAAGACTAGGAATTTACCATGTATAGATGCTAAAGACTAGGAATTTGAGAGACTATATGTATGGCAGACGGATGGAATCAAAGGTAACTTTTCCAAGAAAAACCTCTCTTCGTATTTTTCTATTATCTAGTATTTTGACAGATGACTCATGAACAGATCAATATTAGGGCAACTTTGGAGTTAGTAGGCAAAAAGCGACATAGGCTAATAAGGGTAATGGAGAAATCCTGGATTGGGCTATGAAGACAGTATCATGAAAGAAAAAGGTGCCATTGCCACATATCAACATTTCTGACTATGTACCCTACATCATAGTGCCTCTAGATGTGCAAAATGTCAACATACCCTTTAGTCAACCACTTGAACCTGAACCAATACCCTTTTGCCCTCCAAGACAATTTACAGACATTCCAGTTCAAACTAAAAGAATCCATTTTTCAAGAATCAGACCTCCAAGGGAACCTTCCAAACCTCCAAAAGAGCCTAAAGAGAAAAAATGAGTCTTAATGTGCAAAAATTTTATCTGAATTCTAGCTCTCTATAATTTTCTCATAAGTTTAATAAAATATCTATTAGTTATTGCAAATTGTGTCAGCATTATTGGAATATTGTTTGCATTTGTACAATTTCTATTTGTTGTAAGTTAGATTGTTTTGTTGAACTGGGATGTTGATCATTGAGTTGCTTGTGCTATGATGGTAGTTGAACAAAAATGAATTGTTGAATCATAATGAGCTTCTGAGTTGTACAATAGCATAGTAACATGTTTAGGAACCAAACAAGACAAATTGTAGATGAAATTAGGCAGAATAAGTTGAACATAATTGAAAAGTTGTGATGTCAAAGACAAATGAGCTTAAATTTTAGAATCTTGAAGACTTTAATGACAATGCTGATTAGACTAATAATTTTAGTTTGCTTGAATAGTACAGTTCAAATAATGACTAAAAACAAGCACGTTGGTCATAGTACCTTGAAAATTGATTAAGCTTGGGTTAGGAACACTTAATTGGATTTATCATAATTTGAGCCTCAAAAAGGTCCTAGAACTTGTTATAATATTATTCAAGGTGAAATCCTAGGCATCACAACCAACAAGAAATTATTTAGGGCATCCTTGGATAGTTTGAACCTTTCACAGCCTACCCTTTGATATGCATATATGCATACACCTTAGTACCTTGTTTGAGCCTAATGTCAATTTCATCATCAAAGCCACATAAAAGACCCTTAACCCTTCCTTAAAAGTCTAATCCTTCATTAAAGAACCCCTTGTTTGCCCAAACTGTTAGATGAGTGCAGAAAAAGTAATTAAAATGACAAGTTTGGGGGAGTGTAATTTTTGAATGAGAAGAAGGATGAGTCAATTGAGGAAAGATGTACTTGAGGAGGTGCACGACAGAAAAGTGAGAAGCTTAAAAACATATAGTTTCAAGGGAATGAGTTTTTCCTTGTAGCCTTCCTTCCTTGAGCCATTAAGTTCTTAGGGGTGTTCTCGCTAGTACCTCCAACCACCAATTGGTATGGGACTAAGTCGAAGCTTACTAAAGGAAGGTAGAAAGCTTAGAAAGCAAAGACAATGCACTTGCATTCTAAAACCTTGAACAACATGAAAGAAAAGAGCTTACGTATTGAAGGAACTGAGTTGAAAACAAAAAGTGGAGAAGAAAAAGCCACATTGGAAACGAATGCATAAAAAGATACACCAAAACAAGTTTGGGGGGTGCTTTTGAAAAAAAGTTTCGAATAGAAAATAAATGATAAGCAGTTAGAAGGCAGAATGTTGAGTAAGTTTATGCAGTTTGGGTAAACTTGAACCTTTAATGTCCAGTTATCTACCTAAGTGCCCTAGCCATAAATTACAAGTGCGAAAGACTGTTGATCTGGTGGTGGTGCTTAAAAATTAGTAGAGAATGATATAATGACCCATTAGTGTTAAACTCCATATTTTTAATCCATTTTTATGGCATACTTCTAGAAGTTTATGATTCATTTTTATGGTGAATTATGGAATATTCACTAACTTTTTGTTTTGCAAGTTTTAAATGAAAAGGAGATAATTCCAGTAAGAAAAGCGGGAAAATATTGGCGATGTAAGAAATTTCTACATTGCGACATAGTTTCCAGAATGTCGGGACGAGAATCCCAATGAACAGCGGGATTTATGTCACAACAAGTGTACACCCGGTCCCGGTCGAGCCGATTGGCGGATCGAGCCCAGAGTTCGGGTTCGAGGAACATATCTTCAGGACTCTTTTTGCTTAATCGGACTTGTTGGTATATCGAGTCTTATAATATATCAACATCATATCTGAAGTCCAAAATAAACTACCCTTAGTAGTGGTGTTTGCGAATATCATAAATACAATACTAAGTCCCATTTACATATTAAAAAACTATACATTTACATTTGTTGATCGAGATAGGCGGAACTAGGTGATGAACCTACTTTCGTGTGTTGGCGGCCCGGGAATGTGGAATATCATTTATCTCTTTCTTATGTACCTACACGGATTAAAAGCCCATGCTATGCTTTACGCTTAGTGGGAAACATAGGTAATATGCATATGCCTGATTATAATAAGCATATAACAATAAAAAATATCTTAAGAATTTTGTACATTCATATCATGGATATACAAGTAGTTATGCTTATAACGGACTTGTATAGCGATAGGATCTCAGTAGGAGTTACAAAGCTTGATATATGCATAACTTATACTTATAACGGACTTATGTTGATTTGGGACTCCACGTGGGAATTCTGAGAGCTTGATAAGTGAACTTTCTGTGCAAGACTTATGTTTGGGTTTCCTGTAGGAGTTACGAGAGCTTCTTCGTATTCGAGAAATACCCATGGTGATACGGTTCGAATGATACACCTTCATTTCCTCTATTATTCATTATTCGGGTTATTATCATATAACTTTATGGGAATACCTAGACAGTGCTAATAAAAGTGTAAGACACTTAACCTGATAAGTATCAGAAGATCTTATCTGATACGGAAGTCTTGTGCTTTTCATCCCGGGACAAGAGTGTCGTAGCACTAACAAGACAGGAGTGTCGTAGCACTAACGGGGCAAAGTATAGTGGCACTATCGCGAGAATGCAGAGAACGATCCCGAGAGTGCTGGGAACTGTCGGGGGTGTCGGAGCACTAATCGGGGTGCGAGCCTTGTGGGAATCTGGTACTAATCGAGAACGTGCTGCCGCGTCTTGTCAAAAGTGCTGTGTCATTTTATACCTGGTTTTAGGCATTCCTACGATTATGTGTATTCAGAAACTTCCTATCTTATTATCGGGGCATGAACTTTGCTCCCATGAAACTCTTCGCTTCGCCTCGGCAGTCTGGTACATTCTCATAGTGCACAATTCTTTTCTATACTTTGAATCAGATTTTGGCTTAAATACGCAAAAATAGCAAAAGCAGGGTGTAGGGACCATGTGTCGATGCAGTCGGGACTGTCTCCGTGTAGGTCGATTCGAAAGGCTGTGCAATCTGGTTGAAGCTCTTGCATCGCTGTCTTAGGTACGGGTTCAAGGTCATACCGGTCACAGTCTCACGAAATTTTCCCATAAATGGTGATTTCGCCATTTTTCATACCTTTTCTTCCATAATTCTTTTCTATTTCTCTCCTCATCAAAATCATGAAATCCTCGAACAACTCCACAATTACTTTAATTAGTGAAAGAATCCAGGGTTCATACCAGGATTCACCCAAACCTTGGAATTGTGAAGGATTCCATATTTAGTTATGATCAACTAGGGATTTTCAACCAAACTTCCCTTAATTCTAGAGTTAGGATGTTTTCCTAACAAAACCCTAGAAAAGGGAACCAATTTAATCTTCAAGGAAGACCACAGCGCTCGTACCCGTAGCAATTCATTACCACCAAAATGTACCAAAGTCATGCATCCATACTGCCAAGGAATCCATACCTTGTGGCTTGATTTCCCCCTTTCTTCCTCTTCAACTGCTCCTTCCTCTACTTCCTCTCAACTTCCAGTGCCTTGTTTAGAGACCAAAAATAATTCATTTGGTCTCCTCATCATTATAGTGAGGTTTTTTGATTATTTGGATTTAGTCCTCCAACTCTAGGAATTTGTATTTCAATTTTAGTTATTTCTACTTTGACCTTAAATCTTAACAACTTATAAATTTTATACCCCCTTTTTACAAATTACCCTTTTGTCCTTCACTCTTGTAAAATTTCCGGTTTTATAAATTTCTATATTTTCACAGTTAATTTACGATGATTTCAATTTATGCCGATAAAATACCCTAACATGTTGAAAACAACTAGGGTATATTTCGGGGTGTTACAACAAGGATCAAGCTGAACTCAAGCTAGAAATGAAGATTGTCGCGGCATAATTTTAGATAAACTGACTGAATTCTGTTGCGACAATAGATTTTTATGTCACGACAAAGCTGGAGAAGTTCATAAAGAAGAATGTCGCAACATTCCTCACTCTGTCGCGACACTGATCAAGCACATGACAATGAAACTCGTGTCCCGACATAAAGATTTGAAGATAGTAGAAAAGCTCTGTCGTGACAAAAACCTGACTAATAATGGTGACCGCGAATCAACGGTCAACTTTAAAGAGGCGAAGACTCTGCCGCCGAAGTTTTATGTCTGGCAGGAAAGTGAAAAATAAAAGAAAAGATCAAGACAAAGTGGCATAATAGAAGAAAAATATGTCCGCGACCTTACAACGATTGAGTCGGCAATAAAGGATAATAAAGCTTTGTCGCGATAGAATTTTACGTTACCATGAAACACAACATGAGGTTGAGAGAGAGAACTCCCGTTACAGAGCAAAGGCGTCTTGTCGCGATAGAAGTTGAGAAGAAAGACACAAAAACTTTAGTTGTGACAAAGTAAAGAATACAAGGCAGAAATCTCTATCGCTACAAAAGAAGATTATGTCGCTACAAAGGAGGAGGGAGGGAAAGGAAGGAGGGGAGGGTGCCATACCTATTATATCGCCGATAATAAAAATTGTTGATAGAGGAATTCTGACCTCATGTGGAAGAGCATGAGACCAAAAAAAGACAAGTATGTCGCGACAAAGAGGCTTTAATGTTGCAGCAGCAATTCTAGCCCGCGACCGGGATCGCGATTATGTTCTGCGACAAAGAAAAGTCATCCGCCTCGCAATTGACGCGAAGCGTCGCGACAATGGGCTTGACTCAATCACGACAAAGGATGAAAGAAACACAAGAAGAATGTGTAGCGCTCTTTTTACTATCTCAAAGCAGTGAATGAAGAACTCAAAAGGGAAAATTATGTCACAACAGCAGGCTAGGTCACGACATAAAAGCGAACTAAAACTCTATTACAACACAAAAATTCTATGTCATGACTGCAACAACGTGCGAGAGGAAACTCGGATCCACGACAAGAATTTGTTATCGCGACATACTATTCAAGTATCCAAGATGTAAGGCATCCATGATGTCACGACACAAGACACTCTGGTCGCGACATAAACCATACAACCTCAGTAGGACTATGTCGCGATAGAATTCAAGAAGGAAGCTTAAAAATATGTCGCGACGAGCGAATGCCGAGCAAGATGCTAGGTGGCAGTTGAACTATGCGCGACATAACTTTCTATGTCAGCGACAAAGCTACTGGTAGGGCCCAGCGCGGTAGTAGGGGGGATCCTGGTGGTGCCTAGAAGTGCGACCCGTCCATTTTGAAAATCTATAAATAGATGCATTTAGGGCATTGTGGTAGCTCCGTAAACCAAGAACTTTTTTGAGCATTGCAAAGAGACTCTTGTATATTATTTTCTTTTCTTTGTTTCATTTTTAGGTAGCATTTTGGGTAGTTCTTTTGGGTTAGTGTGTCTGGTGTGAAGTTTCGAGCTAGGTTTGCTATAAAATTTTGTTTTTTATTACGTTCTGATTAAATGAATTTGGAAATTTTGTGGAGTTAATTTATTTCAGTTCGTTTGCAATTTCAGTGAATTTACCTAATCAGTTAGTCATTGTTATTTGTGATCTAGCTTTGAAAAACTAAGCTCCATATGGGAATGGATCGATGTTGATTATTATTTTCTGCTCAACATGAAAGAAGGTCATAATTTGAATGTTTGGATTTATTTAATTGGTATTGTTCTTGAAGCTAGTACGTTAGAACTATTAGTAGCTTATACCCGAAAAATAGTGTATCTTGCTCGATTTCGAAGCCCCTCGGTGACACGAAAGATGGAGATTCCTAATAGTATGAAACGTTTACTATAACGCCCCAAAAAATACCCTAGTATTTTTATGTTCTTTTTATTATTATTATGTTTAGGGTGTAAAATAAAGTAAATGGAAATTTTTGAATTTAATTCACGAAAAATATATATATATATATATATATATATATATATATATATACCAGTGTAAAAGGAAAATATGGAATTTGTAGGCGAGGACCTAAGGGCCAAAAATGAATAAGCCTAAATGATAATGTAGAAGGTTACATGAGTGAAATAGAAGACTTAAATGTCAAAATGATAAATGGAACTTATTTTTGAAAGCCAAAAGATAGGAAGCCAAAACGAGGCCACTGGCTCATTAAATGAGATTAAAGACCCGAATGTGGTCTAAGATAAGGCACATTGTGCATTTTCTCGTTCTTGGAAACACACGGGGAGAGAGCTGGGTTTGAAGGAGAAACAGGTTTTGAGTGGAGATCTTCCCATTTATGGTTTCCAAGTGATCAAGAAGAAGAAGGAAGGCTTAGTGTTGAAGAATCAAGAGATTCAAAGGTAAGAAACTAAATCCTAACCCCTTTTCTCTTGTGTTTGGGTTAGGGAAACCCCAAATGTTGATAAAGGTGTTTTTTATTGGTTGTAAATGGGTTTTGGTATTGTTTTGGATTGGTTTGGAGGAGTGTTTATAAAAAGGGAAATGTTTGGTTTTCAAAGGAAATGCGGTCAAAAATTTGTCAAAACCCTGTTCTTGTTTTGGTTATAAATTAAGTTATAATCAACCAAATGAAGTGCTTACAATTATTAAAGAACCATAAGAGATAGAACTACAAATGTATAGAAGGGACCAGGAGCAAATTGCAGCACTAAGTCTCCCGAAAATGGGCTTAAAGGTGAGTTTCAAGTAGCTCAAAGGGTAATGCTTACTGTTTGGGATAGTTGTGGTGTTTTGGCCATAAAATAGATTTTCACTCATCCAATTTGAGTGATTCAAAATTCTGGGTAACTATGCTTCTAGGGGAATAATTTGCTTGAAGGAAGTGTAATGTAATTTGTGACAGGCCAAAACATGGTGTGTGGAATGTCTTGTGCGTAGTGCACGCGTCGCCCCAAGTAATACAGTGTACCAATGGTACGGATATCGATCCACGGGGATAGGTGAGTTGACTATAGAGATTTACTTTTCAAATATTATCTGGATGTACGTATTATGTAAGGTTACTAATGCAGTAAAATAAACAAAGCGAGCCCGAATGAATTCTTATGTAATGGAGACTAGGGTTACGTCTCCCCACGCCACTTTAGATGGATTATTTCTTAAAGATGATGTGTCGAGTATATTCATGATTTATTAATGTGAGTGATCTTGCTTACGAGATACCCTCTCTCTCGAGGAATTGTATTCGCTGTCTCGCTAGTAGAATTGAGTGTGTCTCTGACTCGTTACTCAGTAATAAATGTTAACCTTAATTGCCACCTTCGGGATCGGGAATATCTCTATTTACCGAATCAACCAAAGGCTGCTCTACTCATATCCCTAGATATCCTCATCTCTCGAATCTCGGATCTCTAGTATAATCATGCTAATGTTGGCCAAACATCACCATGTGAATGATCCACAGATGTAAAGCAGATGATAATGAATCTCAATGAATAATATAAATTAATAAACTTTAATCCATTCAAACATTGGCGGGGTTCAGCGAGACTAAGTATAGATCTAGAACATCATGAATAAGAAAATACCAATATGTGATATATAAAACATCGGTTCTATTATCGAAACAAAGAAAAATCACGAAATCCACGGGCTCTTCCAGATCGATGTCGCTGGCGCTCACGATTTGAATTGCCTGGTTGCGTGCGATTCGATCTCCGATCTCCCTCGAATTCCGTTCCCATTTGCCTTTTAATGATTGAGGCTTCATGGCGGCGTCGCGCGGCGTTGGGGGGCGTCGCGGCGTTCTTCGCTACTGTTGACTTCTTTATATGTTGACTCAGCGTCCGCGACATTGGAGATCACTACGTTGAACGTCATAGCGTTAGGCGTCGCGGCATTCGACCATCCTTATGCGCCTCCTGCTTTGCTCCAAAATTGCTTCCAAGGCGCCTTTTGCACCAATTACTGCATACACGATCACCATCGGGTATCGACCCGCAAAAACTACTTATTTAAATATAAAATGTCACGGTTGTAAGAAAGCAGCGAGGCATAATCTGAGTGATGCAGAGCTCATCAATTTGTAACCCCCCAGATCCGAAATACATCCAAAGTGGAGCTATGCTCAGAATTATTTTAAGAGTAGAATAGTCTAGATGTTAAAGTTAAAAACTGTACCAATTGGTTTATAATATAATTTTGGGTGCTTGGGGGTTGGTTAGGCCTTGGTCTAATCTAATCAAATCAATGTTTGAAGTTAATTTTTGACAACATTAGGATTGGTTTTGGTGACACGTTTTAAAGGTACTATTGTCTCGAAAAAAAAATAGCATGTTTTACCCTGTTTGTGTTATGTGGTTGAGGGCATAGAGGAAGGAATTTTTAAATTTAGAAGATTTTCAGAATTTCATTGGATATATAAAGGACTAAATTGGAGAGTTTCATAATTTTTGAAGACCGTTTGAATAATTTTTGGGTAATAAAGTCCAGAGAGTACAAAACTAGAAAATAACGGTCCTTGCATGTGGTGTTAGTGGTTATTTGAGGTTTTTGACTTAATCTTCCTTTGGGGATGGTTTGGTTGATCAAGAGTACTGTTGGAAAAGGATTATAAGGCAGGGCAAAAATTTTAGTATTTTGGTTATGTGATGGATTAAAGTTTGAAACTAACAGCCATCTTAGGGCTTGTATCTTGCCTTTGTTACTTCAATGAGTTAGAATACGATATTAAGCTCTGAAAATCAACCCTAACCAAAATCACTAGCATGCACGAATAATATTGTTCTTTAATTGTATTGGAATAGGGGTTGACGAGGAGGAAAACCCAAACTGAGATCGATATTCCGAGGATTGGAATCAAAGTGCAAAGCTTTTTGGTTTGTTCTACACCTTTCTCTCATTATTTCGAATCTCTATCTCCAAAATGTTTGAATTGCATGTTGAATTGTTTTAAATTGATTTGATGCAAATAAAGTGTGAAATGAATTGCAAGTTGATATAAGTTAAGAAATTTGATAAATTGATTGATTGCGAAATAGACCAAACATGAAAATTGCATAGTATTGAAATGATTTGTTTGTATAAAAATACATACTATCTTTGTATTTTCCTAAAAATGATTTGAATGCCCTTAATAGAATGTGTTAACTATTAAATTCAGTTAAGGATAAATTAGTATACGATAAGAGTCAAACAAGCGTACTATTGTCTTATCTGATCTCGAAGTAGCCCGACGGGACAATATCGGTAATTATTACCCTGACCAAGTACATATTATATATATATATATATATACATACGGCTGCGGCCGGCGGGGCCGGGTGGCGAGTTTCAATGGTTTCTCACGATGTCGCTTCGCGACATCGAACATGTTATCGCGACCTCGGCTGAGTCTTACCTTGCGACATTCAGCTTGTCTTGGTGTCGCGTACGTCAATCTGTCGCGACATCGACTCACAAATCTTGTAAATTTCAAGCGAGTTTTCTTGTTCTCAACAACTTGACCTATTGTCGTGACATCGGTGATCCTTTGCATGCTTGATTTTGTAATAAGCCACTTGTATCTTTCAGCTGAAGTTTATCTTGTTGTCGCGACATCGGTCTAAGAACACAAAAGCTTCCATTGATTGCTCTTGATGTCGAGCATCAATCTCATCATCAGCGACATCCGGCTTATAGCCTTGAGGTTTTTCACTTGATGGTTCTGTTGTCATTGACGTCCATCCGCTAATCGCGAAATCAGCTCATGACTCCACAGGTCTCAATTGTTCGTTCCTGATGTCGCGACATCAATATATCTTGCGACTTTATCACTTCATGGCTATGTCTTGACTTTGAGCGGTCGCCGTAGTGTCAGCGACATCAATCTCATAATCGGGACATGTCGAGCTTTAGTCTGCAGGTTTCAAGCGTAGTTCACGATGCCGACATCAATCGTCGCGACAACGAGTTCATTTCTTTCTGACTTTCAGGCGAAGCGAGTCTCATGTCGCGACCACCGATCTCCGCGTCGCGACCTCGGCTTATGCTTTTGGGGCTTTGCGGTTGCTTTTCGATTAATCGCGACTTCAGTCTCTTGTCGTGACATCAGCTTAAGGAACTTACAAGCTTCCACTGATTGCTCTTGGTGTCGCGACTTCAATCTCTTGTCGCGACATCAATTCATGCCCTTGCAGGTTTCAACTGGTCGATACTGATGTCACGACTTTAGTCCTCTGTTGCGACAACAACTTGAGTTACCTCAGCTTCATCTCCGCAACGTCATAACGGCGATTCTCTTGTCGACCTCCATCGTCGCGACATCATTCCACAACCAAGTGATCACCGGTTGCTTTATCGGTGATTCTATGCGACGGTTGCTTATTTCCTTCACTTTCACGATGTCATGACCTTCTCTCTTTAGTGATCTTGCGTGACTTCTTTTTTATTACATGTGATAGCCGCGGCTGCTGCTAATTCATTGTCGATGTCGCGGCCGGCGTCGAATGTCGCGACATGAAGTCTTCTTCTTCTTCATTTCTGGTTGCTTCACCTAGAGTTTCTTTAACTCGGCACATGTTCTTCAAATAGCTTCGTTCCATTGGAGTTTCTTCTTTGCAACTGGATATGAATTTTGATCTTTGTAAAGCTTCACGACATCGAGGTTCCTTTATGCTTTGTGCGCCTTTTCTGCTTTATGACTTGCTTGACCCGATTATCTCGTGCCTTCATCCACCTTTGCTTCTTTTACCAAATATTCTTTTTTCTTGAATTCCTGCCATTAATAAATTTGGTGAGTTTCTTCATATTTACGCATCTTAAAGGTATTCCTTTTTCATTAAAATCAAAAGCGAGAAAAATGGACTAAAAATAGATGACTTTTAAGCTCATGGAGTCTCCTACGCATCTTATCGACATTGATCTGAATTTTCCAAGCAGTTATCAAATGGTACCTTATACGAAAATCATCCATGAAGATTTCGATTGTCTTCTCAACCATGTCGAAGAAAATGGCCATCATACATCGTTGAAAGGTGCCCGGCGCATTGCACAGTCCAAAGGGCATATGCCTGAATGCGAATGTCCCATAGGGACATGTGAATGTCGTCTTCTCCTGATCTTCAGGGGCTATAGCGATTTGATTGTAGCCGGAATATCCATCCAAAAAGCAATAATATTCATGGCCAGCTATACGATCAAGCATCTGATCTAAAAACGGCAATGGGAAATGATCTTTTCGAGTGGCTTTGTTAGGTTCCGATAATCAATACAAATCCTCCGCTGAGGTAACTATTCGAAGAGAAGCGTTAATATGTTATTCTCGGTTCTTATGATAGTTGTTCCGCCCTTCTTAGGTACTACTTGAACTGGACTTACCCATGCACTATCTGAAATAGGATAAATTACCCCAGTATCCAACCATTTCAATACTTCCTTTCGGACGACTTCTTTCATCGTTGGATTCAGCCTCCTTTGTGCTTCCACTGAACTTCTAGCAAAATACGATGCATGCACATGGAAGGGCGAATCCCTTTTAAATCGGCTAGAGACCACCCAAGCGCATTTTTATGGTATCTAAGGACCCTCAATAACTTCTCCTCCTCTAGTTTAGTCAAGGACGCTGAGATGATCACTGGTAAGGTAGATGCTTCCTCACAGATATGCATCTTGAATCGGTGGAGTAGAGGTTTTGTTCCATGCTTGGGTAGTTGTTCGGTAGATGGCACCGGCGTTGTAGCTCTTCACCTAGAGATTCGAAGTATTTCCTCCTATTGGGTCCGAAAGAATCCATCCATTTTACATATTCCTCTGCCTCTTCACTCATGTTCTCATAATCATTCTCTACTAGGCTAGCCTCCAAAGGGTCAGTGAGACCACTTTGGCTAGACACTATAGCCTCTACTATTTCTGCCATGAAGCATGTATCACTTTCTGCCGGATGTCTCTGACTTCCAAACACGTTGAACTTGACTTAGTCTTCCTGCACTCTCAATTTGAGTTCTCCCTACGAACATCAATCATTGCCTTGCCCTGATTCTGAAACTTGGTCTACCAGATTATGGGTATTTCTTTATCTTCTTCCATATCTAATACAATGAAATATGCTGGGAAGATAAACTTGTCAACCTTTACTAAGACATCTTCTATTACCCTCTCGGATCGCTTCAAGATACGTCGGCAGGCGGGAGTGTATTTGTGGTGGACGGGCCTCACCTAATCCCCAGTGTTTAAAAATGGATGAGGCATGAGATTAATGGCACCCGAATCACAAGAGCTCTCTCAAAGATAGCATTGCCAATGGTGCATGGAATAGTGGCTGGCAGGTCTTTAAGCTTTTTGCGGCGACTTCCTCTACGAACTATGGCACTACATTCTTAGTTAAGTTAAGCGTTTGAAATCGAGCGATCTTCTCTTACGAGAGACGAGAATGTCTTTCATAAATTTCACATAGGCGGGCATACGCTCCCGGGGCATCGACAAATGGGATATTGATGTGTAATTTTAAGCGCTTCCATGAATTTGGTGACTGTATCCGGCTTATGCTTCTTTAGGCATTGTGGATATGGAATTGAGTGGAGTTGTCCTTTGCTTGATGGTGTTTTCTGTAAGTTATTTCTCCCCCGATGTTGTTCATACTCCGCATGATCATTTTAGTAGGTGCGGATGACCTTCTCAGCCTCTACCTCCTCTACAACTGGGGGTTGTGCCTGTGTTTCCAATTCCTTACCACTTCTCAGCATGACTGCTTTAACGTGTTCATTCCCATCTCTTCTTGGGTTTACTTCTGAATTGCTTGGTAAGGAACCTGGTTGCCTTTTTGTCGATGGAGTGTAGCGTTTGTCACGACCTCGAGTTTCTGGCCCCGTGCGGCTTGGTTGTTCAATTGAGTGGCCTGCTGCTGTATATTTGCCTTGGTCTCATTCATGAAAGCAGAGTGTGAGGTAAGCATTTGGGCAAGTGCTTGTTCTAAATCCACCTTTTTCTCGGGAGGTGGTTCACTAACTCGGTTTGATGGCATATTGCTCTGATTGTTCCTCCATCCATACCCTTGATTGTTTTTAGTGATGATTCGATTATTCACGCCACCCTTGACGCTGATTTTGATTCGATAATTATTTCCCCATCTTGTCCTTGTTGTTGTGAAGTACAGTTACGATTGAATCTCGACACATGCGGGCTTGCTCTGAGTTTAGTTTCTGTGGCATTCTATGCTATTGTCGCGTCACTCGCGCAATTCACACAACTCCTATGGGTTGAGTACGTATGGCATTTGCCGTACCGCTATTTGTCTAGTTCTTCTTAGTAAGTTGTGCGACATGATTAGCAGATTATTGAGAACCTCATTATCAGTACCCATGGCTTTCCTGGTGTAGTCTCGCAGGCCGTTGATTTGTGTTGGTGGCGTCTTCGAAATTTCATAGCTTGGTCTGTGGTTTCTTCATTAGTGCTCCTCGGCCAAAGGCATCAATCAACATTCTCATTGCATTCCTCGAACCATTATAGAAAGTATGGACACTGCATCCATACGGTCGATCACGTGATGTGAGCACTTCTTAATAGTTCGTGAAATCTGTCCCATGCCTCTGCTAAGTTCTCCCCCTCTAGTTGCCCAAAAGTATTGATCTCTTGCACAAGTTGTGCAATTTTCGAGGGTGGGAAGAATTTGGTTAGGAATTTTTGCACTAAATCGTTCCATGAAGTAATGGAATACGGTGGTGACTAGTTAACAATGCTTAGCTTTATCGCTGGTAGAGGCGGAAGCAGTCTCAGCTTTGAGTGCTTCTTCAATAACTTCGTGTATGATCGTATTGCGGACTTAGGAAGTTGGTCAAATGCATGTTTGGATTCTCATTAGGCATAAAACCCATGGAACAAGATGTTACGAGAGCATGCGTAAAAATGGCGACTTGGCTTCGAGAAGTTGTTTGCCTGGAGTGGTGGTCTTGATGGGATGCGGGCAATGATTGATGAGTGGGGCAAACTCCTCTAGCAGCATGAATGGATTATCTGGCTGTATAAACGGCCTGGGTGCTTGATTCCTTTCGTTATTCCCATTTCGGCCTCTCTGTGTCTCGTTTTGCTCAATGCTAAGATCCTGCTCTTCATTGTTCTCCATGTTTATTTGAATTCTAGTGCATTCGTTCTCGTTCTCGTATACGTGTAAGAGTTCTTCGGCTCGGGATCAAGCAGTTGGTCAACCTCCTCCGTCTTTGCATGTACTCCACTGAAACCTAAGCTACAATCACACGCGAAATAAAGACCAAATTACCGGCACTTATGTACTAAATAAACAAAAATTCAGTAATATCTAATTGCTTTATTCTCTATATCACTCTAAGCCTATCCTAAACAGAGCCAAAAACTTGTGGTAAGCGTGGTGTGTAAAATGTACGCCTATGTGCGCAAGAGTACGCAGCGTCGCCCAGTAATACGGTGGCTTGATGGTACGAATATCGATCCACGGGGATAGGTGAGTTGACTCTGATTTGCCAAATATTATGCGGATGTGCGTATTGTGTAAGGTTACTAATGTCGAAAGTAAAATAAACAAAAGAGGTAGAATGAATTACTATGTAATGGAGACTAGGGTTACGTCTCCCCTGCCACTTTAGATGGATTTATTTCTTAAAGATGATATTATTAGATATATTCATGATTCAATGTGGCAAGGTGATCTTGCTACGAGATACCCTCTCTCGAGGTGTATTGCTTTATCTCGCGCTAGTAGATTGGTGTATCTCTACCCGGCTTCGTTACTCGAAATGCTTAAATGTTCTAACCTTAATTGCCACCTTCGGGATAGGGAATATCTCTATTTGCAGATCGACCAAAGAAATTTGCTCAATCATATCCTAGATATCCTCATCTCTCGAATCTGGATACATAGTATGATATTGCTAATGTTGGCTGAGAACATCACCATGTGAATGATCACAGATGTAAGCGAGATGATAATGAATGCAAATCAATGAATAATATAAATTAATAAACTTTTAAACCATTCAAGCATTGGGGGTTCAACGAGACCCTAAGTATAAGATCTAGAACATCATGAATAAAAGAAAAATACCAATATGTGATATATAAAACAGCCAGTTCTATTATCAACAAAAGAAAAATACAAATCAGGCTCTTCTTCAAGATCGATGTATCACTTTAACGCTCTACGATTTCGGCGCTGCTGGTTCGTGCGATTCGATCTCCCTCGAATTCCATTCGATGCAGCATAGCGATTGAGAGGCTTCGCGGCGTCGCGATGTTCTGTATCGTGGCGTTAGCTGCTTGTTGACTTCTTTATATGTTGACTCAACGTCGCGACGTTGGGAGTATACGTTGAGGCGTCGCGGCGTTGGGGCGTCACGTGACGTTCGACCATCCTTATGCCACTTTGCCTCCCTCGCTCCAAAGCGCTTCCGCTGCCCTTTTGCGCAATTACTAACGTACACGATCACCAATCGTTATCGATAAAAACTACTTATTTAAATATAAAATAAGCAACTTATACCAAAACGGCGGGCATAATCTACAGTGTTTTAGGCACTCATCACACCAGTTTCTTGCTTGTCCCCAAGCAAGAACTAACTCTAAACCTAACACACACTCTGTGTCTATAATCTAACCACGAAGATCATGTTGCCAATGGCGATAGAGAGGATCAAATTAGGCAGAGCTCGCACCTCTGCGTTCTATTTTGAAGTTTACGAGTTCGCAAATGTGTTCGAGTTGAAAGAAGACTAGGTTGAACTTCGGTGAAGTCTGGCCAAGTGTCTCATTATACGATATATTCAATGGCCTTTCCCAATGATCCTATGTGCGTATAAAGAAATGATCTCTAGTGTATACTTAAGTTCCGACGTCCCCCAAACTTGAGTTCCTAATTGGGAAAATCTAACTACAAAAGGATAAGAACACACCGTTTGCAATATCTAATATATCTACTCACTACATAGAACAAAACTAGTGTCCATAAGTTTATGTTAAGTGTCCATGTAGCGAGATTAGTTAGACTCCACCAGTTGGTTAAAGACATAGGAGCATTTAATTCCCCTCGAACGCGTCACCCGAACACTCAGCTAAACCTAAGGGCCCTAAAATTTGTGGGAAACTTCCATCTTTTGGCCACCTATAACGAGCGGGTGAAGTCAATGACTCCCGGCCGATTGGCTCGGAGCATTAGGCTTTGAAATGCCCTCGGGTGTCACTTAGGGATTCGATTGGGAAACTCAACTTATTCTATGCCTAAATAGTCATAACTCTTGCTCTTTCTTTTCTTTTCTTCTTAACTTTTTTTTTTTTTCATTTTGAGGCTCAGGCAATCCTCTTTATTCCACTTGGTGTCCCATCTCTTTGGTATTTAGAGACTCCCAGGGTTTGTTGAACCTTAGTAGTTGGGCTCGGCTTTATGCAACCTAGAGATCATTTGTGTGTGTGAGTGTGATAGGCTCATTGAAATGGTTTTCTTGAATAACTTTGGAAGTGATTCACTATGCCTCCCTCCTATTCAACCTAATTTCGAACATTCAAGCGACCAATGCAACCTTTCTTTATTGACACAGGAAGTGGGTTCGGCTAAATTTGATCCCACTAAACATGGCATCACATATGCAGTTCCCTAGACACGACACCACTACACATGTATATGAACTACCTAAAACACAAACATGACTAAACACAAAACTCAATATCCTAAGATGAGCAATCGTAAATGCAATTATGCATAAATGTAAACTCTACGCAGAAATGTAAACTAACATGCATAAATAAAGCAACCCCTAAACCTTATCTGTAAAAGCAGTACTAATATAATAAAAGCTACGATCACCACTCACACCCCCCAAACAAAAATATCCGGTGTCTGCAGCAACAAAAAACGATGAGGGTAGAAGAGAACTCCCTGGTGATCGACGGGTCTATATGGTGGTGGCGCGGTGGCGGCTGGTGGAATGCGGGGGGCGAGGCAAAGTTGGGCTGGAGGAATTTGTAGCTGGCGCTGAAGAGATAAATTGACCAACAACAGCGTACGCATATCAGCGAGAAGCGCCTCCATATCCTGTGTGATGAGGACTCGGTGCTCCTGGGTCTCGATCCCCGAGAATGCATCAAGCGCTCGATGAGTGAAACCTTGGGGTCCTCGAGGTCGGGTAAGGGGCGGAGGGAGGCGCCTCCGTGATTTCTTTGTGTAGTGGTGGTGGAAGTGGGTGGGACGAGACTGCCCAATGTCACCCAAGGATGCGGGGAGTCCCAAAGCGGGCCTACGATGGTGGAAGCTCATCCTCGCCAGGGCTCATGGTAGGAATCCTTAGACCCCCTCAGGTCGTGGAACACTAGGTTTGTCCCTCTTAACTGATATGGCCTTGATGGGGTGTAACCATGCCTCATTGTCATCTAGGGGCACCCCGGCTCGTTTGCATAAGCCATAAATGAGGAAAGGGTGCCCCAAATTCATTTTAGCATCCCGGTTATGGAGGATGGAGTCCTCTATAACCTGCCCAACATCAAAAGGAATATCCTGAATGATGGCATAGTTGATCAGGGCACGCTTGGCGGTCACTTCACACACGTTCGTCGTCGGAATGAGATGCGACGTGATGAAGTGATGCCAGATCTTGGGGATATACGCTAAATGCTTGGCCTTGAAGTGGACGGCATGGCCCTCGCTGGTGAGGAGTTTCCACTCGCCGGCCATTAGTCAGGGCGGAATAAGCCTCGGGGTAGTCGGGGTGCTCGTAAAGCCGATCAAACGGCTCCGAGGGGACATGGGCAAGATCATAATAGTGATTGATCGACTCCGCACTGAAGTCGACCAAAACACCCCTCACTCGAACCTTCTTGACAACGTGGGGGGCGAGATTGGCGTAAAATTCTCGCACCACACTCATCGCAGCTGGATGAGGTGGTTAGTAAAGTGCTCGCCACCCCTTTGCCGCAATCGTTTTGCGGAAGAAGTCGTCAGGGTGATGAAACCCCTTTTCCTTGATAAACGATCGGTTCTTGCGGTGATCTTTGAAGGCCGTCGGTAGCACCCTCATTGACGAATCGCGACACATCATAATTGGGGGTCGAATCCTCAACTGAGTGACCAGCTTTGTAGAAGCGACTTACGCCTCTTTCCTAGACATTGGATGAAACTCGAGCTCTAGGAGGGGTGAGCAATGAAATTGCACCAAGGTTACACTCCCAACTAGGCTAGACAATTTGACAAACACCTAGAGTGCACTAGGAAAAACGAAGACTAACTAAGTGCACCAGTGACCCTAAATGTGGCCAAACCTAAAATAAACCGAAATGTGACCCTAAATTTGAACCTAAATGGGGACTCCTAGACCTAAGGTGATGACTGGACCAGTACGAGACCTAAGTGGAGTGTAGTGTGAATGCGAGACCTGGGCAGTGGATTGGGTTTGCGATGGTGACGGTGATGAGTGCCGGTGGTGTGCAGAGAGGGTGTCGGAGGGCAAAATAGCGACCTCAGGCGGTGTGATAGGGAACTTTCAGGCGGGATCGGTGTGGAAGGTCGACACAGGGAGAACTAGGGTTTAGCAGTAATGGGGTAGGGTAGAACAAAAAATGAAGGTGATATGAGCATTAAGCGAGGAGACAGCGTCGCGGCGTTCGAGGGCAGCGTCGCGGCGTTTGGGAGCAATGTCAGCGTCGAGGGGTAATTATAGCGTCGCGGCGTTTGCCAACCAACGTCGGCGTTTATAATAGCTTGTCGCGCGTTTACTAATAACGTCAGCGGCCCGTTCAGAGAATGGTGAAAATCAACGTCGCGACGTTGGAGATCAACGTCGCGACGTTGGAGATCAACGTCGCGACGTTCCAGAGAGATTCAAAATCAACGTCGCGACGTTGGGATCCGCGTCAGCGGCGTGCAAGAGAGTGTAAAAATTAGCGTCGCGGCGTTCGGCGCTCAATCAAACGCCATAGCGTTGGAATCTCCGCGTCGCGGCGTTCGGAGAAAGTGGAAATTGGCGTGTGGCGTTCTGGAGAAAGCTCAAAAATGCCGCGTTAAAGCGACGAGAGTCTAAGATAAAGACACTCCCTCACCTTAAATGTGACTCTGTGACATTTGTAATGCTCTGCATAAACGGATCCTCTCCAGTACCTGCGTTCGCGAGTCCTGAAAGTAAACAACCAAAAAGAGATACCAATTACGGACAAAATCAGCAAACCATCATAGCTGACGAATGATGGCCCAACTCGGAGAAGGAAAATTGCAAGAAAAAAACCGGGTTGCCTCCCAGAAGCGCTATGTTTAATGTCGTTAGCTCGGCGACCACAGATCTCAATGTGCTCGAACCCGAGCTAGTGAAACAGCTTCTTGAACTTAGATGCAGTGCGGTCAAAGGAATGATATCTTGTCACGCGGAACTCGCCCCCAAAAAATACGACGATCGTTGGGGTGGTGTGTGAATGCTCACTTTCTCGGGATGTGTAATCTACGCCCCACCATGTGAAAAGACCTTAGTCCTTTGTGAAGGCCGGACCATCTAGACTTGAGTTTCCACTGAAGGTTTTAGACGGGGAGTTGAGCAAGAGAACTTGTTGTCAGCTTGAATTCCTTCTGTGTGTGTTTATCGTGCCTTGGAGCTTTTGTCTTTTCCTTATGCATCTGATGAGTCATTTCATAAGCTTCATTCCACGAATTAGTCTGGATTCAGCGAGGTTGTGGCAGTCGCTTCTCACCGAGGCCAATTCTTGTCCATGTTAGAGCTCTGCAAGTTTGCCCGGTAGGCTCGATGCTTTCTAAATTCCCGCGGAAGATGGCATGCTTTTCCATAAACAATTCTAAAGGTGACATACCAAAGGTGTTTTTAAATGTTGTTCGGTATGCTGGAGTGCATCTTCAATCTTTTAGACCCAATCTTTCACTTGGAATATTTGTTAAGCGTCTTCTCCGGAATGGACTTGAATTTCTCGATTAGATACCTCACCTTGCCCGTTTTGTTGTGGTGATACGCGAGATGTGCGATGGCGTACCCGTACTGCAAACCTTGTCAACCACCTTATTGCGAAATGAGTACCATTATACGTGATCGATTAACTCGAGGGGTTCAAATCCGTGAGGTATGTGGTACGAAGAGCGAGTCCTGACACTTGGCATCATTGGTGCTTGGTCGAGGTCGCTTGACCCACTTTGAAACATAGTCTCTTTGCCCGGCCAAGATGTACAGGTTGTTATAAGATGGGGGAAATGGTCCCATGAAATCTATCCCCCATAGGTCGAATAGTTCTACTTCCAGAATGGGGTGCATGGGTGGTTCGTCCTTTCTAGAAATACCCCCCATTCGTTGACATTTGTCACATGTGAGATCGATGATCTTGCGTCTTTTTGAATAAGGTCATTTCGTAAAGCCTGATTGAAGTACCTTGGTACATTGTTCTCTGGCGCTGAATGTACCATGGTAAGTGCGGGTGGTTCAATATACTGTTCATTTCATTTCGGGCACACATCTCCGGATCACTGATCGTATGATGTCTACATAAAGAAGTGGCTCCACTCGATAGTAGTGTTTCAAATGTCACTGAAAACCGTTTTTTACGTTGATAGTTAAATTAGGAGGAACTACGGAGCCACCAAATAATTCACATAATCAGCAAACCATGGAATTTCCCTCTTGTCTTCAATAGCGAGTTTCACAAATGCAATTCATCATTCACTTTGGAATTTTATCATCGCTTGCCCTTCCGATCGTGAAGATGATGCTGCTACTAGGTTCTCGGTGCCTTTCTTGTCTTTAATCCTCAACATCAATTCTTCACGGCAAAAGAACCCACCGGATGTCGAGGTTTAGGCGTCTTTTTGATCATCAAGTATTTAATGACGAGCCGATCGGTGTGAATACTACCTTATTACCAATCAAAATAAGACTGAATTTGTCAAAAGCAAAAGACAATAGCCAAAAGTTCTTTCTCGGTAGTGGCATAAATTCAGCGAGCATCATTCAAAGTTACGCATAGTAGATTACACAGAAAATTTTCTCTCGTTTACGCTTCCAACCTTTGATATGAAGTAAGCTTGCGTCACACATAAGTTCAAATGGAAAGGACAGTCGAGACCCACGACATTAGGAGGCGATACCAACTTATCCTTCAACACTAAAAATGTATTTTAAACACGTGAATCAAACTCAAGTAGGGATCCCTTGGACTAGAAGGTTGAATAGCAGGTTTTGCAATGTCCCGAGATAAGTCTTTGATGAAGCTATAGAATCGGCGTGGCTTTAAAAGCTTGATCCCTTTGCGTGGGGTGGAGTAATTTTTCAATTGCTTCAATCTTCGCTTTGTCTCACCTCTATTCACTCTTCTTGAAATCCGATGTCGAGTACAATACCCTCTTGTATAAGGCGGCACTTCTCCCAATTGAGTACTAAGTTGAGGGTCTCTACGTTGACTAGACGAGAAACACATATACAAATTCTGACGTTATTACCAAAGGGTTGTGTCTAATCCCGACAGCGGCGCCGTAAAACTTGTTGGCGGACCAAAAACACCTCCTAGAATAATTCATTTTCAAAATTGGTTTTGTCCCTAATATCTTTGCAAGTGCACGGAATCGACAAGTAATAGGCGTGGATTTAAGTCCGGATATCGATCCGCGAGATCTCAAAAGTGGATCGACTACCACACCCGACTACTCAGCTCCATCTTATTTGAGTATAAAATGATATTGGAATCAAGCTTAAGAAGCTAGAAATTATACTAACACGAGTAAAGTAAATGAGCAATCAAATAAAATGAATATAAAGAATAAAGAAATGTTAAGAAAACAAATCGAAATTGAATATTATCTTTCGAGAGGACACATCAGTATTAATGCTGTGAGTATCAATTCACACGTAGTTAAGGCGATAAAACTTCTCGAATAACTAGTTTTAAAAATGTTCAAGGCATTTATGATAAAAATTGGATCTCTCCACTCCACATTTCATTATCTAATTTTTCTGATTCTTTCGAAGACGAGAATGAGATAACTACTTTTAAAGGACTTCCTTAATGTCTGGGTATTTTCTTTTGCAATACGCCATTACCCATTTTATGAACATAAACCTTAGCTCCCGAGTTATCGGTTAAGCAAGGATATACAACTTCAGGATGCTCTTCCTCAAAATTAAGAATAGATCATCCTCTCCTTGATTAGAACTCGGTAGCTGGGATCGGCCTCACTATTAAGAGATAGAGTGAACTCTGCTTGTTTAAATTGATAACTCATTCAACTCTTGCTTGATTTCAAGTGAGAAGGAATTTATCGAAGTAAACTTGCAAAGCTCATTAGATCTCAAATAGCGAGTTAATATACCTTGGCAATTGTTCATAACTCTCTTAGAATTTGCCTTCTACGTGTCACTTTCAGAGGGCTTCCTTGAAATCAAACGATAAGAGGCAAATCTTATAGCAGGTATAAGCGTCTTCGGATAACTTGATAAACAAACCAGTAAATTATAGCGGAAATTCAAGAGCTGCTTTGGAAAGCATTCAGGAAAGATAATTTAAACTATAGCATTCCTTAATGGCTAGTTCCTTAATTGCTAAATTACACCATGACATTCCTCGTCATAAGAATAGCGCAATGGAAACTAGGAAATTGAATTCAGAAAATTATGCGAACTTCAAGATTCGGGTAGTAATTTGAAAAAGAATGGAATTACGCATTAAACTACGCTCGAAACATAACATCCAATTCGAGAAAATAAAAGCAACGATAAATCTAATCTAATCTCTAACTATCAACATTGAAAAGAAAAAGAAAAGAAAGAAAACTAAAAATAAAGAAAAATGAGCCTTGACTACCGGACCTCTACAATGCGGCAACAATCAGCGCGAAGCTACTTTGTGCTGGATGGCTAGCGTCATTTATAGGGTTCTCGAGTTGGGCCCTAATCCCAATGCGATTTTTATTGGATTTCCAAAGTGGGTTAGCCCATGTTAATGTCGGTCGGCGACTTCAACTCCCTTTATCAGCGACATCATCCGTAATCGCGACATGATCTCACGTCGCGACATCGAAACTAAAGATATACAGCCCAGCCTTCAATTGGTGTTCCTGACGTCGCGACATCAATCTCATGTCGCGACATCACTTCTTTGCCGCGGTTGCGATTTACGTGTCGTGACCTCGATCTCACGTCGCGACCTCAGCTTATGTTTCGCAGGTTTCAATTGGTTTCTCCTGATGTCGCGACATCGTTATGTTGTCGCGACCTCAGCTCAAGTCTTCTGCAGCATTCAACTTGTCTTCGGGTGTCGCGACATCAATCTCTTGTCGCGACATCAGCTCCTATTCTTTATCATTTCATTGAGTTTTCTTATTCGCAACAACAACCTATTGCCGTGACATCGCCCGATCGCACGTAAGCCCCGATTTTAGCCATGCCCGTATCTTTATTTGGTTGCTCTTGTTGTCGCGACATCCAGTCTAGAACTTACAAGCTTCCATTGATTGCTCTTGATGTGCGACATCAATCTCATGCCATGACATCGTATAGCCTTGAGGTTTTCATGATGGTTCACTGTTGTCGTGGCTTGCTCCATCCCTTAATCGCGAAATCGACTCGCGACTCGCGGTCTCAAGCATTAGTTCATGATGTCGACATCAATATCTTATCGCGACATCGCTAACGGCTATGCGGCTTTGAGCGGTCGCCGTAGTATCGCGACATCAATCTCATGTCGGGACATCAGCTTCGATCTACGGGGTTTCAGCTGTGGTTCTGATATGGAAAAGCATCAATCTCCGCGTCAGCGACCCGCGGTTCATTTCTTCTGACTTTCAGCGAGCAAGTCTCGTATCGCGACCTCTCGATCTCCGCGTGTGACCTCAGAACTATGCTTTTGGAGGCTTTCTTGGTTGCTTCGATGTCGCGACTGATCTCTTGTCGTGACATCGACTTAAAGACTACAAGCTTCCATTTGCTCTTGGTGTCGCGACTTCAATCTCTTGTCGCGACATCAATTCATGCCCTTGCAGGTTTCAACTGGTCGATACTGATGTCGCGACTTTAGTCCTCTGTTGCGACAACAACTTGAGTTACCTCAGCTTCATCTCACCAAGCCTGTCATAGCTTCAAGGCGATTCTCTTGTCGCGACCTCCATCCGTCAGCGACATCATTCTCAACCACGGTCAATCTCGGTACTTTATCGGTGATTCTACGTAATGGTTGCTTATTTCCTTCACTTTCTGATGTGTGACCTTCTCTTTTGCGATCTTGCCGTGACTTTCTTGCATCTTGATGTCGCGGCTATTTGCTAATTCATTCGTCGATGTCATGGCCAGCGTCGGATGTCGCGACATGAAGTCTTCTTCTTTGCTTCAATTTCTTTGGTTGCTTCACTGGAGTTTCTTTAACTCTCGGCTGCCTTGTTCTTCCAAGTAAAGCAGTTTCATTTGGAATTTTCTTTGCGCAACTGGATATGCATTTTGATTCTTTACGTAAAGCTTCCACGACATCGGGTTCCTTTATCTTTGTGCGCCTTTTCTCTTTGCAACTTGTAGTAATTATCTCATTGCTTCGTCCACCATACGCTTCTTTTAAATATTCTTCTTAACTTGAATTCCACGCCATTTAACCGATTTGGTGAGTTTCTTTCATATTTACGCATCTTAATTATTCCTTTTTCATTAAAATCAAAAGCGAGAAAAATGGACTAAAAATAGATGACTTTTAAGCTCATCAAACTCCCCAAACTTAAAGAAGTTTTGCTTGTCCTCCCGAAGCAAAGAAAAAGAATTGTTGTCTCGAACAAAATAAAGAAAATTTTAAGGACATTTTTCTGATTTGTTCTACAGTGGCAGTCAATTTAATTGAAATACAAGGTATGCATTATTTTGTACATCTAGCTTCAAGTCAGTTCAAGTTGGTTTCTACTCATATACTATACAAAACTATTTATTGAAATTGTTCTCATAACAAACATAATCATTGGATCTGTTGAATAATAGATTATTTTTCCTTTCTCTTTTTCATCTTGAGTCATTAACTCCCTAGGTCCTTCACGGAGTTTTTTTGATTGCTTTAATATTTCTAAATTCCATAGGTTTGTTTTCATATTGATCTCCACTAATGTAGGTGATTTCGACCTTGAATCAATCACGGGTCTTTTGGGCTTATCTTGTTAGGCACGGGCAATGGGTAGGATGGAAGAATTTTGAGTTAGATTACCTGAACCCTTTTTCTCCTCCTGTACGCCCTTTGCTTCCTTGTAGTTTCTCCAATAAACTCCTAAACTTCATGTTTGGGGACATCTCTTTGTTCTTCAATTGAATTGTATGCCCACTTATTTCTCGCCTTAATTCCTTTTGGGGAAATTTCCTTTGTTTGTCACCCAGTCGGGGATAGTGCAATGTTTTAACTTTTGAGCTTTCTAACACTCTTAGCGAACTTTAGGTTAGTAGCTCCCATACCGAGATGGCATTAGGGTACTAGGTGTTGAAACACCCCTAAGAACTTAATTGTTGAGAGGGTTAGGCCACAAGATAAACTTATCCTATAAGTGTTCTTTTCTATTGCATTTTTGCTCTTTGCCTTTTCTTTTCATTCCCTTGAGTTCCTCAAAAACATATACTCCCAAACTTGATTCTTTCTTCCTGTACATTCTACGGGTAATCATAGGTTAACTTTCTTGAAGGATTGATTTCTTAGAATGGGTTGGGGTTTTCCATTGGTTATTTTCGAATAATAAGCTTGTTGGCTCGATTTGCGGAACTAAGGTATATGCAACCGACATATGAGTAAAGGATGGCTAAAATGGCTCAAACTATCAAGAATAGCTGCATCACACCTCTTGTCAGAAATTTGTATCACCTAGGATTTCGCCTCAACCAATAATCTAACAAATTCTAGAATTTGGTTTGAACAGTTGTGACTAACCATAGGGAGTACCTTGACTCATTTTTGTTGGTGAGTATTTAAATTATTTGATATTCAACAGGTTCTTTGACTTATTGTTCATACCACAAACTCAAAATATGTTTTGTTCCTTCTATTGTATCCATTTCCTCAGTGCGGACTTATCAGTTAGACTTAGTAGCTTTTGCACCTTGTGTTTCAATCAGCTTGTATTATGTGGCCTTATTCTACATTTCGGATCATTCCTACTCCTAACTGCATTCAATTCGACTCATTGCATCTCGCGGTTTTGTGCAGAACTAATTTCTACTTTAATTTCCTAATCATGCAATCACAAAGCAACACAACATTGAATCAAACAAATTCAAAATAGCACACAACAATTCAATTTAAATTTCTCCTTTTATTTCTGATTCATTTGCAACAGTTGGATACTACAGTATGGGATAAGGATGGTAATGAAAGTTAGGCAGGGAGAAGGTCTATTTTTTTCTTTTGAAATAGCCAGGAGCAAAGATGTTGGGGGGATCTAGGTCCAGTGTACCTAAATGAGAAAGATTCGGGAATTTTCATTTCTCTTCTTTCCTTTCTCTTCTTGGTTTCCTTCTCCACTTGTTCTTCAATGAAAATCTCATTAGAGAGATCAACCTTTTTGTTCAACTCATCCTGTCTCTTTCCCAAACCATTCATTTTATTCTCCATTTCAGTTATAACCTCTAAAAATTTGGAGAGATTATTGTTAATCAGATCCAAATTTTCTAGCTTATTCTTTTGTCATGGATTCTCGTATCTTCGCTTTGCCTTTATCATCCAATTTCTTCTCAAACCCTCTGTGAGGAGACTCAGAGTAAAAACTTGAATCCTTTCTCGACTCGCTTCTCCCCAAATTTTTCTTCAGTCTGCGGTTCTTTTCTTATCGAGTTAAGAGTTGAGAATCACGCTAAACTCGGTTGTTATAAAAGCTTCATGGATCGAGTTTGAGTTTCGTAACAAATTGTGATCTCTTTCCTTCATTTCTCTCTTAAACTCTTCCTCAGCCAAGCTTCAAAATTTTCTATCTGCTCTCTTTCTCACTAACTCTTCTCCCCACTCGTTGTTCCTCTCAGAGCTCCACCTCATGCTCCTTTTCTTCTCTGCTCAGCTCTTCCTCCCACCGGGCCGGTCTCTCTTCTTTTCACCTCATAAATGCCCCGAATTTGCCGTAGTTTCCACTCCTTCTCTCTTTCATCTATTCTCTCTGCATGGCATCAGAGCTTCTAGTATCGAACTCCGTTTCAGGCTCCTCAGCTTCCCATGTTGGAAATTTTTTGTTCCGCACAGAGGAGAACCGGCCAAGGGGATGAGAAGTCTATTAGGCTGCCTTCATCTGCCTCTTCATTGTCGCAAAATATAATCATTGTTTGCCAGTGAGTTTTCCGGGTGCTCGCTCCTCGACAAGAACCTCCGGTCTCCTTTTCCGGTTCTCCAAATTGGGGGTTTCCATCTCCTGCTCTTCACCGCACTCTTTCTTTTGGTTTCTCGGGTCCTTTGCTAACTCCGCGAAGGAGTGGTGAAGCTCGTATTTCTTCTTCGATCTGGCCTCCCTTCTACCCCAAATTTCTTCAAGCATAGAACAGTTGATCGTCACAGCGAGGAATAAGACCTCTTTTGTTCCCCTTCATGATACCTCATGATGGAATTCCTGCGACAACTCCGATATTGATTCAGATCCTTTAGGATGGCATTAAAGAACACAAACTTGTTCTCTCATCGTGTACACATGTTTTGTTGGAACCAAAATGTAGCTGTGAAGTAAAACCATACCTTAGCCTCTTCAAGAAGGGCTTCCCTGCTCAATGTCTCGCATTCCTTCCTCCTTGGTTTAGTCGCACCTACCGTTAAGTGAGCTTCTTGGCAATCTTCCTAAAATCAGTTTTTCCAAAAGTTTCTTGAATTTGGAACCATGTTTATGCACGCATACATGTGCCCTCGTTGATGGCCTTAATTTTTGAGATGAAACCCACTCTAACATAAACCCGTTCCATCCTTCCTTCCTACCAAATTTGAATAAAACTCTCTTACCAGTGTTGTATACCCTGATTTTTGGTGTGCGCAGAGGCTCTCCCATCCTCTCTCGGCTTCTATCATCTCCCTTGAAAGGAGTACTGTGGTTTTTGAATCTCCTCTCTCGCGACACAAACCCCTTGTTAGCATAATATTCTTCCACTGGAGTACGCTTTCGTCTGACACTAAATCTTCTACTTCTTCTCTTTCTCTCATCTTTCCTTCCCCTTTTCCGCTTCTTCGAAGTCACGAGCTTCGGTGTTTCATGGCACCTCTCCCGCTTGTTCTTCCCGACGAATCTCATCTAACCGTTTCTCATAGTTTCTTCTTCCTGCTCATGTTCCCTCATAATCTCTTGCCTAGGTTAGGATTGTGGTCGGAATTTCAGCCATTGAAACGGAAGACAAGCTTTTCGTAAGGTTTGGAAAGCTAGGGTTTTCAAATTGAGATTCGTATATAGCGCAATGCGAATAGCTACGTAAGGTCGAGGAATGAGAAAGTTTCCAAATGGGCTTGCAATCTAATCAATGCTCATGGCTAATTAACGCTTCATTAAAAACACGTCGCTTAATTTTAATTTTCGCTCTTTATTTGAGGTCATTGAATTTAGGGTTTTTTAAAGTGAGCAATTTGGCACTCCGTCGCTTTATGTCGTGTGACACACTAGGATGCTGCGACAATTCATTTTCAGAATTGTTTGACGCCGCGACATCCTTTCCATTTCTGTAACTTAATTCTCTGTCAGCGCCTCACAAAGGGTGTCGCGACATGTACCTTCTTCCTTCACTACCAGCCTTTTCAAAACAGTCACCGACATCAATGTTTTGTCGCAGAATATCACTTATGTCGCGACATAACCTTTCTGTCGCGACTCCAGTCTCTTAACTCAACGACCTCAAGAGCCTTTTTCTTATCGCTTCCTAACCCTTTAGACATTACTTGGCATCTGCAAAGATTTAACAAACACCAAGTATACTCCACAGACCCAAGTTATGTTAAGGTTACTCCCCTTTTCCTCCTCGTACAAGCTTTCTGTGACTTTTCAAGAAGTTGGTCGAGAAATGTCTCTTAGATCGCTGCATTCATGTCCTCAACCTGCGTGCTTACAATATCCAAGAAAAATCTAATTAAACTACAATCGATTTCTAAAAATTAATTTTATCTATAAAACAAATCTGACCTAATTTAAGCAACTAAAAGAAAATAATTCAAAACTTAAACCAGAAATTAAACTTTATGGGTCAGCCTCCCATTAGTCGCCTTCGCCAGTCCCAATAGACTTGTCGCCAGGGTATTTCTTCTTTTCCTCAAGAACCATTGAGTTCTTTTCATTTTCCTCTTCCCTCGTTTAGATAATGTTTTAACTTTGTCCATTGACCTTGAATTCTTTCGGGCCGCACAGCCCCGTTGTCACCGCTCCAAATGTAGTACTTGACACCACACTGTACGCCCACCCAATCGATTTTAATTTCACTGAAACAATTTGGCCTGGGACCAAATGCAACTCGTTCCTCCTTCTTCGAACTTCTTTTCAAATCCTCGATCATGCCATTTCTTTGTCTTGTCTTTCAGATATTCTAGCATTATCATAGGCTTCTTATTTCGCTCTTTTCCAAGCCTGCATACTGAGCAATCTTTCTTCCTCATGTACTTTAAATCAAGTTTAACTTCTTTATGGCCCACATTGCTTTGTATTCTAATTCAAGAGGTAGATGACATGGTTTACCAAAAACAACTCTGTATGGGGACATTCCAATGGGGGTTTTGTATGCAGTCCTGTAAGCCCAAAGTGCATCATCAAGTTTGGAAGACCAATCCTTCCTGCTTGAGCTCACAATCTTTTCAAGTATTCTTTTGATCTCCCTGTTGGAAATTTCTGCTTGTCCATTGGTCTGGGGATGATAAGCTAAACTCATTACATGCTCGATCCCATACTGCCACGCCATGAGTTTGCAAAGATTGTTTGCAAGTGGTTCCCATCACTAATGATAGTTCCGGGTGTTCCAAATCTACTCAAAATATTCTTTTCGCAAGAAACTCACAACCGTATTAGCATCATTCCTGGATAAGCCATCGTTTCACCCATTTGGAAACGTGAATTCATCGCTGGCAAGAAGTATATAAATAAATGATGGTGGGAAGGGTCCTATAAAATTCATTCCCATACATCAAAAAATTTGCACCACCATAATACCTTGAGGGGCATTTCATTTCGTCATTGGATTCCATTTTGACATCTATCACACAATCTAACCCACTCCAAAGACAATCTCGAAGATAGTGGGCCAATAAAATCCTCGATTGAGACCATGGGCCGTTCTTTCTCCGTAAAAATGTCCCCATAATGGCGATGCATGGCACTATCCATAATGTTGCCTTGTTCACTTTCCGCACACATCTTCTTATTATCATGTCAGCACCTCTCGGTCATAGTGGATCATCCCAAATGATAACACTACCGTCGCCTGAGCTCCTCTTCATGGTAGCTGAATTCAAGGCATTATCTAACAAGCCATAATTCACCATATCAAAGATACCAGTGGAAGTTGAAGGAAACCTTAAACAATTGCTCATCCGGGAAGTTCTCTCGTTAACATCACCTTTCTTCTTCTTTACCGCTTTTCTACTCTTGATGTGCTGGATCACTATCACATTGTCACATCCCTTTATCCTTGATTTAAGTCAAACTCCCGCAAATGCAAAGACTCCACCTTATCAATCTCGCTTAGTCTTTTCGACATCAAGTACTTGATCACGCATGATCGTTGTGAATTACCACATGGGATCCTAAAATGTATCATTTAAATTTTCACAAGAAAATACTATGGCTAGCATCTCCTTTTCGCTTGTTGAGTAGTTCTCAGGCTTCATCAAGGTCTTACTAGCATAGCATATGGCCCCGAATTTCTTTCATTGCCCCAACATATTCCCCATAGCAAAATAATTGCATCACTCATTATTTCAAATCCCCGATCCTATTCCGTGCACCATTATAGTGCCAAACAATCGTCTTGATTTCCTTCAAAAGATCTCTCAGAATCATCAAACTTAACTTAGATTCTTTTCAAGAATCACGCATGGTCCGTTATTTTGTGCTTCTCGATGAATCTCCTCGTAGAAACCAAGATGCCCCAAGAAGCCTTCTTACTCCTTTACCGTAGTAGGTGGGCGAAGAGTTTGATAATGATGCCTCGATCGTCAACTTAGTCCAAGAGCGTAAATTTTACGCCCGAGAACAATACCTTCGGCCACCATAAAATGGCATTTTTTCGTCAAGCTCGCGACGTTTAGAATTAAACGCTGCGGGAAATTCGTAATAGACATCTTCAAAAAGATACCGAAATTCATCTCTTTTTCATTGATAAACCTGAGTGTTACAATCATTGTTAACATCGTGATCGAGGTATGTACAAAATCACCATATCAGTAACTTTCCTTTTGTCTCTCGTCTATATTTTTCAAACTTTTATCAAGTTAAAAATAGTTGCTTCTCCAACCTCATCAAGAACTCCCTTGTATGTCAATCGTGCGCCCAAGAGCTGGGGAATGGCCTTTCCCAATAGCAGGGGTACTTTGAGAATCTTCTTCCATGTCCGTAATGATGAAGTTCACTGGGAAAACAAACTTCCCATCAAAGTGGGACTGCATCTTCAATGACTCCTTCGTTTTATCGCATCGACCGCTCCGTCATTTGAAGAGTAACGTGAGTGGAGTAAGCTCCCAAACTTAGTTTCTGGCAAATGTAAAGAGGCATCAAATTGATACTAGCTCCAGTCACAAAGAGCTTCCCGAATTCAATTCCTCCAACAATGTATGAATTGTGAAACTCCCGGGTCCTTCTATCTTACCGGTAGTTCCTTTCTGACATTACATCAAGTGGCAAGGAGATCTGCTACTATTCCTTCCTCTACTATTTTTCTTTTCGCCGCATGTCCTTCAGAATTTTGCATGTAGTGGCATTTCGAAGCATACCACTTCAGTAAAGGCATACTTATTCCACTTTCCGGAAGGTTTTCAAGAACCTTGCAACCGGCTCCTCCATCTCTGACTTCGCAGCCTTGTGGAAATGGGATCACAGTTTGGATTCTTGGATGTTCTCTTCCTTTCTACTCTTCTTTTTCATTCTCCAGTACCTCTTCCCTTTCTGGGCTTGCTACTTTCTTATTGCTGTCATCTTTTTCTTTCATCTCTTCTAACTCCTTCCCACTCCTAAGCCGTACCCATGCAAACCCAGTCTCTCCCTTGTGTCACTTGGGAAGGCAGACCTTCCTCCGGTCATGGTTGGGGCCACCGCTCTATTTGTAGTCTCCAGTTCTTCAGTGATTTATCGTGGTATTCTCAAAATTCAGAATTGGCAAGCAGCTTGCTTCCAACTCGCAAACCAGCTCATGGAGGCTGTTCGCTTCTTATTATCCCCATGAACCGCAAAGACTGGGTTTCTTCAAAAGATCGGGCCTCCTCCGACCCGATATTCATTTCTCTGCGCTCATTTCCTCACTGTCAGCCGGAACTCGTGGTCTGGAGCACCCCGCTGGTGGTTCTGGCTCCATGCCTCGCTCGTGAAGCCTCCCACCATAAAGAGAAATTCTCATGTTCCCAGTCAGTGATACGTGCTAAGGTGTTAGTATCGGGTCAGAATGGTGCTTCCCGCTCCCAAATAATTAACCTCTTCAAAGATCATAAAGCCGGCTACTTCCCCGCACTTCCCCTTCAATAACTCTCTCTTTCATCTGCTCCTATTTGCTGATAGCAGTGTCTTTCTTTCGCTTGTCCAATCTGTGCATAATGGCATCCAACTCAGCCTATGGCTGTCATCTCGTCAACCCATGATCCCCTTTCCTCTCGTTGTTTCCTTGAAAGCTCCTGGCGTGAGTTTTCATATTTCCATTTGGCCGTGTCTTCAATCGCCTCTGCTTCTTCAAGACTTTTCGCTTCATCGTTCCACAAAGATGAAGCATCAATGATCCCTTTTGATATATCATTCAAGGCATGATATACAATGTCCATCCGAGTCTTCGCATCTATCCCATGCATTGACATCTTCTCAAAGAACCGCTTGAATCTTTCCTCAAGTTACATATAGGCTTTCATCTTCCCCTACTGAACACAATGATTTCCTCCTTTCTCGTGGTGAGGGTCAGGGGAAAGAATCTACCTAAGTAGGCCTCTACTAATTTTTCCTAAGTATCAATGCAACTTACAGGGTAAAGATTCATACCATGTAGCCATTTGTGATTCTGAGAATAGCTTTATGACTTCCTGTCTCACCCCATTCAACTTCATCAGATACCATCCCGAGGAATCTTCCTGTGCTCGTTTGATCTTCAGTGGGGATGACCAAAGAAACTCCATGCTTATGGACCATTGTAATCGCACGGGCTTCGGGCTCAAAATTATTAGCATCAACCGCAGCCGTCTGATCACGAGTATTCATCTTGTATAATCGGGTTCCGGTCCTCCATTGTATCGATCGGAGGTCTTCTAGCTCCTCAGACGCATTCCATCCCGATCCCGCCCTTCATCCGCCATGGCTGAGTTTTCTCGCCTTCTTCGGCCTTCAAGCTTCAGTGTCCTCTCTATTTCCGTGTCACGAATCGATCGTTGTTCTCGTTTCCTATGCATTAAAATTTTGTCCCCGAAATCAAAACACACTTACATTAATGGGGATTAGTTCGGGTCAACAAATATTTTCAATAAGGTTTGTTAAAGTTTAGTGGCTAAAATAACCACCGCCGAAAACTATTTTGTTCTTTTCTTTAAAATGTTCAAATTAGTATTTTCATCCTCGAATATTGATTTACTCGAATTTTTCAATCACTTCAAGAACGGCGCCATAAACTTAAGCCGACTTTGTGACCAAAACACATATACAAATTCTACGACGTTATTACCAAAGGACTATTGTCTAACTCAAGAATCTGGGCGCTTCATAAAACTTTAGTTGACTGACCAAAACACTCCTAGAATAATTCATTTTCAAAATTGGTTTCGGGGCCTAATATACCTGAAGGCAACAGCTCGACAAGTAATAAATCGATTTATCCGTGATATCGATCCCACAGAGATCTCAAGAATTCTCGATCAATCCACTCGACTACCTCAAGCTCCATACTATTTGAACTATAAAATGATATTGGAATCCAGCTTAAGAAGCTAGAAATTATACTAACACGAGTAAAGTAAATGAGCAATCAAATAAAATGAATATAAAGAATAAAGAAATGTTAAGAAAACAAATGGAAATTGAATAATTATCTTTCAGAGGACACATCAAGTATTAATGCTATTGTGAAGTATCAATTCCTGTAGTTAAGACTGATAAAACTTTCGAATATTTCAGATTTAAATCGGCCCAAGGCGTTTAGCAAGAAGTCGATCTCTCCACACTCCACACTTCATTATCTAATTTTCCTCGATTCTTTCGAAGACAGGAATGATAACTACTTTTAAAAGGGACTTGACCGTATTTTTCTTTCGTACTTCATACCCATTTATGGACTGTAAACCTTAGCTCCCAAGCAAGTTATCTGCTAAGCAAGGATATACAACTCCGTGATTTTCCGCTCAGGGGAATGTATCATCCTCTCCTTGATTAGAACTCACTAACACCTGGATCGGCCCTACTATTCGACCGAGGTGAACTCTCCGCTTGTTTAAATTCGATAACTCATTCAACTCGCTTGATTTCAAGTGAGAAGAGATTTATCAAGTAAACTTCGCAGCCTCATGATCTCAAATAAAGTAATATACCTTCAAGCACAATTGTTCATAACTCTAGGACCGCTCTTCTCTCGTGTCACCGTAGGGCTTCAAATCGTGAAAGTAAATGAGACAAATCTTATAACTAGTATAAGAAACTGACATTCGTATCAAAATAAGAACCCAACACTGGCGTAAATTCATAAATCGAATTCAAGAGCCGAAACGACTCATGTGAAAGATACTACTATAGCATTCACTTAATGGAAATCGGATTCCTTAATTACTAAATTACACCTACCAAAGATTCCGATCATAAGAATAACCGCAAATGGAACCGGGAAATTCGAATTCGTAAATCGTCTCGAACTTAAAAGACCTGTGCAGTAATTTGAAAAGAATGGAATTCTCAGATTCAAATTTTCGCCTCGTAAACAAACATCCAATTCTTAAAATAAAACGAAAACCAAAACGATAAATCTAATCTAATCTCTAACTATCAACATTGAAGAAAAGAAAAGAAAAGAAAGAAAACTAAAAATAAAGAAAATGAGCCTTCACTGGTCTGCACTTCCTCGTCTGCGGTCGCCAAGCTACTTTTATGAGTCGGGTAGTCACATTTATAGGGTTTCGCCGGGGCCGTATAATCCCAATGCAGCTGTGGATTTCCAAGTGGGTCGCCCATGTTAATGTTCAGTCACGACTTCAACTCCCATGTCGCGAAGACATCCATGTCGCGACATCGACCACGCCGCGGCACGCCTTAAGTCTCGTGAGCCTTCAATTGCGTTCGACGCCGCTGACATCAATCTCATGTCGCGACATCACTTCGCCTCGTGTTTCAACCGATGATTTCCGATGTCGCGACTCGATCTCACGCCGCGACCTCGCCTTATGTTTCTCGCAGTTTCAATTGGTTTTCTCCCGATGTCGCGACATCAAGCAGTTGCCGCGACCGCCAAGTCTTCGCAAAGATTCAACTTGTCTTCGTGTCGCGACATCAATCTCTTGTCGCGACATCAGCCCTATTCTCGTAAATTTCAATCGAGTTTTTATTTCGCAAATAACAACCTATCATTGACATCAACCGATCACCGCGATGCTTCAGTCTTTGCGCCACTTGTATCTTTCAACCGGTTGCTCTGTTGTCGCGACACGTTTCCAGAACTTACAAGCTTCCATGACGCTCTTGATGTCGCGACATCAATCCTACGTCGCGACATCAGCTTAATGCCTCGAGGTTTTCACTTGATGGTTCCCGCCGTCAGACATCCATCCTCTTGTCACAATCGCCATGACTCCACGTGTCTCAATCGTTCGTTTCATGATACCGCGACATCAATCTCTTGTCGCGACATCACTTCATGGCTATGCAGATTTTGAACTCAACCGAGTGTCGCCACATCAATCGCTGCCCGACATCGCCTTTAAATTTCTCCTGGAGGTTTCAATCGTGGTTCCCGATGTCGCGACATCAATCTCACGTCGCGACACGGGCCATTTCTTTACGCCTTCAACCTATAGTCTCATGTCGCGACTCGATCTCACGCCGCGACCTCGGTACCTTATATGCTTTTGGAGGCTTTGCATCGTCATTTCAGCTTGTCGCGACCAACCATCGCCGACATCACTTAGCGGAACTTACAAGCTTCCACCGACAAGTTTTCGTGTCGCGACTTTTAACTGTCAGCGACATCAATTCATGCCCTCGTTGTGCTCTCAACCCGGTCGATACTGATGTCACGACTTTAGTCCTCTGTTGCGACAACAACTTGAGTTACCTCAGCTTCATCTCACCAAGCCTGTCATAGCTTCAAGGCGATTCTCTTGTCGCGACCTCCATCCCGAGTCGCGACATCATTCCCAAATTTTCCGGGTCAATCCTCACCGCGATCCGGTGATTCCCCTGTCATGGTTCAGCCAGTTATTTCCTTCACTTTCGATGTCACGACCTTCTTAGCCGACCACGTGACTTCTTTTTATCAGATCGATGTCGCGATCGTCAGCACGAGTTGTCGATGTCATGACAACATTCCGCATGTCGCGACATGAAGTCTTCTTCATTTCCCCGGTCGCTTTCCACCTAGAGTTTCTTTTAACTCCTCACCGCCTCGCTCTTCGCGCTTCGCTTCCGACCTGAGTTTTAATGGCGCAACCTGATATGCATTTTGATTGCTGCCAAAGCTTCACGACATCAGGTTCCTTTATCTTTGTGCGCCTTTTCTGCTGCAACTTGCTTCAGCCAATTATCTCATTAACGCTCATCCACCTTCTGCTTCTTTTTCTGCAAATATTCTTCTTTTTCTTGAATTCCCTGCCATTTAACAAATTTGGTGAGTTTCTTCATATTTCTGCATCTTAATTATTCCTTTTTTCATTAAAATCAAACAGAAAAATGGACTAAAAATAGATGACTTTTAAGCTCATCAGTCTCCTCACATCTTATCAACTTTGATCTCAAATTTTCCAAACAGTTATCAAATGAATTACCTTATACCGAAAAATCATCCATGAAGATTTCGATTGTCTTCTCAACCATGTCGAAGAAAATGGCCATCATACATCGTTGAAAGGTTCCCATGCATTGCACAAATTCAGCGGAAGATGTTCACGCTTTAATGTCCCATGTGGACATGTGAATGTCGTTTTCTCCCGATCTTCAGGCTATAGCGATTTGATTGTAGCCTAATATCCATCCAAAAGCAATAATATTCATGACTCCATTAATCGATCCCAAAGATTCATCGAAACTAAGAATGGGAAATGATCTTTTCGAGTGGCTTTGTTCAGTTTCCGATAATCAATACAAATCCTCCACCCAGTAACTGTTCGAGAAGGCAATAATATGTTATTCTCAGCTTCTATGACGCTTGTTCCGCCTTCAGGGTACTACTGAATCGAACTTACCCATGCACTATCCGAATAGGATAAATTACCCCCAAAGATTCAACCATTTCAATACTTCCTTCGATCTAATTTCTTTCATCGCTGATCTCAAATTTCCGTGCTTCCACCGAACTTCTAAAGAAAATACGATGCATGCACATGGAAGCGGCTTAACTTTAATCTACAGAGACCACCCAAGCGCATTTTTATGGTCTCTAAGGACCCTCAATAACTTCTCCTCCTCTAGTTTAGTCAAGGACGCCGAGATGATCACTGGTAAGGTAGATGCTTCCTCTAGATATGCATACTTCAAATGGCTAGGTAGAGGTTTTTGCTCCATCTGTAAGGTCAACCGATGGCACCAGCGTTTGAGCTCCTTCACCTAGAGATTCGAAGTATTTCCTCCTATTGGGTCCGAAAGAATCCATCCATTTTACATATTCCTCTGCCTCTTCACTCATGTTCTCATAATCATTCTCTACTAGGCTAGCCTCCAAAGGGTCAAGTGAGACCACTTCGCCACACTATAGCTCTACTATTTCCTCGCTATGAAGCATGTATCACTTTCTGCCTGATGTCCCACAATTTCAAACATCGCTTGAACTTGACTCTCGCCTTCTCCCCGCACCTCACTCCCGCCTTCTCCCCTCGAACATCAATCATTGCCTCGCTGGGCCGCAAGAAACGGTCTACCCAAGATTGTTCGGTATTTCTTTATCTTCAAGCATCTAATACAATGAAACTACCGAAGATAAATCATTAACCTTTACTAAGACATCTTCTATTACCCCTCCTGATGCTTCAAAGATCCGCTTCAGTCGGCGTGATCAGAGTTGGATCTCGCCTCACTCTAATCCCAAATGTTTAAAAATGGATAAGGGCATGAGATTAATGCTGGCACCCAAATCACAAAGAGCTCTCTCAAAGATAGCATTGCCAATGGTGCATGGAATAGTGAAACTGCTTGGGTCTTTAAGCTTTTGCGGCAGCTTCCTCTGAACTATGGCACTACATTCCTTAGTTAAGTTAACTGTTTCGAAATCAGCCAATCTTCTCTCCCGAGACGTACGCTCCTTCATAAATTTCACATAGCCGGGCATCCGCTCCGTGGCATCAAAGAACGGGATATCGATGTGTAACTTTTTAAACACTTCCATGAATTTGGTGAACTGCTTATCCAGCTTATGCTTCTTTAGGCATTGTGGATATGGAATTGGTGGGTTGTCCTTTGCTTCAGTAGTGTTTCCTGTAGACTGTTTCTCCTGATGTTGTTCCTTCTCCACATGATCATTTTGACTGGGCTGGATGACCTTCTCAGCCTCTATCTCCTCTACAACCTGGGTCAGGCTCGTGTTTCCAATTCCTACCACTTCTCAAAGATGACTCCGCTTAACGTGTTCATTCCCATCTCTTCGCTTACTTCAATTGCTCGCAAGGAACCCGTCGCTTTTCATCAAGAGATTACCATTCGCCCATCTCGCACTTCCAAGTTTCACAACCGCGCGGGTTGGTCAGTTTCAATCGAAAGTGGCCACGATATTTGCCTGGTCTCATTCATGAAAGCAGAGAGGTAAGCATTCGGGGCGCGCTTGTTCTAAATCCACCTTTTCTGGAGGTGGTTCACTAATCCTGGGCTTGATGGCATATCATTCATCGCTCCTCCATCCATACCCTCGATTGCTTTCACCGTTTCGATTCCGATTATTACGCCCACCCGCCTTGATTTTGATTCCGATAATTATTTCCATACTCGGGTCCTTGTTGTTTGCGGGTCAGTTCCGATTGAATCTCGACACACATACCCGGGCTTGCTCTACTACTTAAGTTTCGACCGGCATTCTACGCTATCAGGTCAGTTCCTCCACATAATCCACAACTCCTACGGGTCACCCAGGATGGCATTCACACTCACGCCTAGTTAACTCGCGAGTAAGTCAGGCAAACATGATTAACCGCATTATCGAGAACCTCATTATCCGTGCCACCCATGGCTTTCCCTCGTGTAGTCTTCCCCAGCTATCGATTGCGGTCGGGTCGCAAAGATCTTCCGCACTTCATAAGCTCGTCCGTGGTTTTCATTGCCCTCCACCCAAGGCATCAATCACCTGCTTCACAGACTCTCGCACCATTATAGAAAGTATGGACTCGCAGATCCATCCGTCACCGGCGGATGCGGGCACTTCCTTAATAGTTCGTGAAATCATCCCAGCGCCTTCATGTCTTCCCTTCTAGTCGCCCCAAAGTATTGATCTCGTGACAAGTCAGGCAATTTTCGGTGGGTGGGAAGAATTTGGTTAGGAATTTTGCACTAAACTGCTCCATGAAGTAATGGAATCGTATCGACCTGCTAACCAATGCTTGGCTTTATCGCCAGTGAGAGCTGAAATGGGGCCTCAACTCCGAAAGTGCTTCTTCAATAACTTCATTGTACTCGATCAGACAAGTACTTCGAGAAGTCTGGTCAAATGCATGCTTGGATTCTCGCCAGGGCAAACCCACAACAAGATGTTCCAAAGCATCTATATGAATGACTCAACCCAAGTTGCTCTCGTCGAATCGGGTGGTCTTCTCGATAGCCGCTCGAACAACAAGTAGCGGTAGAAAGCAAACTCCTCTAGCAAAGATGTGAATGGATTATCCGTCGATAAACGCCCGGGTGCTTGAGCTCCCTTTCGTTATTCCCATTTCGCCTCTCAGGTTCTGCTATTTCAATGCTAAGATCCCGCTTCTTCATCGTTTCTCCATGTTTATTTGAATTTAGTCTGCTCCGCTTCTCTCGTTTCTGGGCAGATTCGTAAAGTTCTTCGGCTCAGGATCAACGATGTCGGGTCAACCTTATCTCGTCTTTGCATGTACTCACTGAAACCTAAACTACAATCACACACGAAATAACAAGACCAAATTACCAAAGACTTGTATCACTAAATAAAACAAAATCTGTATAATATCTATAATTGCTTTGACTCGAGATCAATTTAACTCATCCCCAAAGAACTGATCCAAAAAACTTGACAGTCGAAACGTGGTGTGTAAAATGTACGCCTATGTGCGCAAGCGCACGCGTCGCCCCAAGTAATACAAAGGTACCACCAATGGTACGACATCATCCATTTTTATAGGTGTGAGTCGACTAATAGACTACTTTTCAAATATTATCCGGATGTGCTTACGTAAAAGGCTGCCATGTCCGAAAGTAAAATAAAACAAACTCGAGTCAATGAATTACTATGTAATGGAGACTGTGTCACGCCCCACTTTCTTTAGTGATTATTATTTCTTAAAGATGATATTATTCAGTATATTCATGATTTATTAATGGCAAGGTGATCTTGCTTACGAGATACCCTCTCTCGAGGTGTATTCGCCTATCTCGCTAGTAGAATCGAGTGTATCTCACCCCAACTCAAGCATCCGAAATGCTTAAATGTTCTAACCTTAATCAAGCCACCTTCGTGACAGAAATATCTCATTTACCGAACTCCGACCACAAAGGTCGCTCTAATCATATCCCTAGATATCCTCATCTCGAATCTCTGGATCTATAGTATGATCATGCTAATGTCACAAACATCAACATGTGAATGACCCAGCCAGATGTAAAGCAGATGATAAACAACTAGCAACCAACTTAACACATAAATTCACTAAACTTTTTAACTTATTCAAACGTGGACAGTGGTTCAATCTAGACCCTAAGTATGATCAAACATCATGAATAAGAAAATACCAATATGTGATATATAAAACATCGCCTCTATTATCCAAAAACAAAGAAAATACAAATCACTGCGGCTCTTCTTCAAGATCGATGTCACCGCGTCTCCGATTTCCGTGCCCCTCGGTTCAGACGATTCCCGATCCGATCTCCCCGAATTCGTCCCATTTGCCTTTAATGATTGAGAGGAGAAACTGCTACCGACGCCGCGACACTGGGACGCCGCGACGTCACGCCGCTGACTTCTTTATATAACACTCAACGTCACGACATTGGGATTACTGAGCTGCTGAGACGTCGCCGCACCGCCGACGCCGCGACGCTCCCCATCCTTATGCACTGCCTCCTCGCCGCCCCAAAATTGCTTCCAAAGCTGCCTCAAGACCAATCGCACCTCGCATACACACCCAATCACCAAATCGTATCCGTACCACAAAACTACTTATTTAAATATAAAATAAATGCGAAAAACGTAAGAACGACGCATAATCTATGTTTTAGGCACTCATCAATTTGTAACCCTGAAGATCCCGTAAACTGGCCAAAGTGGAGCTATATGCATTCCTGCTTTGGAAATTAGAATAGTCTAGATGTTAAAGTTAAAACTGCACTAACTGGGTTTATAATATAATTTCGGGGTGTCAGCTGGTTGTGGCCTGTCTAATTTAATCAAATCAATGTTTGAAGTTAATTTTTGACAACATTAGGATTGGTTTTGGTGACACGTTTTAAAGGTACTATTGTCTCGAAAAAAAAATAGCATGTTTTACCCTGTTTGTGTTATGTGGTTGAGGGCCTTAGAGAAGGAATTTTAAATTGAAAATTTTCAGAGATTTCATTGGATATATAAAGGACTAAATTGGAGAGTTTCATAATTTTTGAAGACCGTTTGAATAATTTTTGCGTAATAAAGTCCAAGAGTACAAAACTAGGAAAATAACGGTCCTTGCATGTAGTGTTAGTGGTTATTTGAGTTTTGACTCAATCTTCCTTTCTGGGGATGGTTTGTTGATCAAGAGTACTGTTGGAAAAGGATTATAAGGCAAATGGCAAAATTTTAGTATTTTGGTTATGTGATGGATTAAAGTTCGAAACTAACAACCATACCGGCTTATCTGCCTTTATTTGCTAATGAGATTAAGAATACTATATTAGCTCGAAAATCAACCCTAACCAAAATCACTAGCATGCACTATCAATATTGTCTTTAATCAGATTGGAATAGGGGTCGACGAGGAGGAAAACCTAAACTCGAGATCGATATTCCGAGGATCGGAATCAAAGTGCAAAGCTTTTGGTTCGTTTCCTACACCTTTCTCATTATTTCGAATCTCTATCTCCAAATGTTTGAATTGCATGTTGAATTGTTTTAAACTGATTCGATGCAAATAAAGTGTGAAATGAATCAAGTAAGTCGATATAAGTTAAGAAATTTGATAAATTGATTGATTAAGTAAATGAATGACATGAAAATTGCATGAGTATTGAAATGATTTGTTTGTATAAAATACATACTATAATCAGACATTTTCCTAGTAAATGATTTGAATGCCCTTAATAGAATGTTAACTATTAAATTCAAGTTAAGGATAAATTAGTATACCAATAAGAGTCAAACAAACGTACTATTGTGCTATACCGATCCGTAGCCCGACGGGACAATATCGGTAGTGTACACCAACCAAGTACATATTATATATATATATATATATATATACATACCTACCGCAGCTTCAAATGCAGGATCAAGGTCAAGATTCATATCCTGCAATCAAATCATAGGTTAAATTCAATAAGTGCTAAAATGCAAAATGATAATGAGATTGAAAAGTGCACGATTTGTGATTTGATGATTTAGTGCATATGAAAATGCATAGCTTGAGATGACCAATGAATTGTAATTGATTTATTGAAATATATATATACGTATTGTACTGCATTGGTCATTAACAATTGTACAAAAGCATTGTTTTATAAATATTGCATGTTTCAATTTAAAATGAAATGAAGAGAGAATTTTCATAGAACCACGAAGCATGAAAATGCTTAGCGTATTGTTTTTACCAATGTGCAGGTATCGAATGATTAATGGTGGGACCCAAGATTAAGGAGCGCAGTGTAATCAAGAAAGTTGCGGAGTAAAAGTATATACTCTGTCATATGCATCCATCCTATTTTTGAACAATTGATGTTTTGTGATCAAAAGAGTTAAACTCTGAAACGATTTTGTATATTATTATTTTCAATAGTATGAACGCCTTCATTGTAAATATATTTCGTTAAATGTAATCAGATGTGGCCTACCGAAACGATTGAAAATGCTTTCGTAATTTTGAAAAAACAAAAGGAGGGGGGCTTTAAATTTCTAAATGAAATATGTTTGATAAATGACCCGCCTGCTGCTTCGAATCCAATTCGACCACCAACTGGTCGACCTAAAAGGGTGCCACGTTACTTAGGGGTATGTTAAACTAATATTATGGAACAACTAAACTCTAAACTATCACTTAGATAGATCACTGACTTACTCATAGTGTGAGGATAGTTGGATGATGTATCAATTTAATTGATTAGAGGTTTCTCCTCAATCTGATGAGAGGATTTTGATCCCGTGTTAGTATAGATCTAATCAAGGAGATAGAGAATCTTATCAAATTAGATGGATGAGTTATCAATTAGATTGGAGAGGGCTTGCAACATCCTGTCTATAGGGGCAAGAAGTCTTCGGCCCTAGGAAATGGGTATGAAGTACTGAAAATGAAACAACACCTAGATCTTAGAAAGAGATTTCTATTCTACAAGTAACTGATTAAACCCATGTATCCAAAAGGAATATGGAACTCTAATTAGTGAAATGTATGGTTTATGGAGAAATTCAAACTACGTTACCTTGCATCTTTGACAAGTTTAGAATTCAAACTAATGGATGAACTATGTTATAAAATAATGCAAAAATTCATAATTATACATTGATCTATTTCCCAGTGTTACTTTACCCAGTGAATTTTCCAATCCATTTATTTGAACTCTTTTCATGTAAGAGAGTTTTATCTTAGTTTTATTTTGCTTAAGTTTAGAAACAACCATTCTTAACTTTAGAGTTCAAATAGTAAGGATCTTGGAGTAGATGGGGTACTGATCTTTAGATTTATCATCAACTTCTGGGAATGATATCCGAACTTAAATCCATTTTATTACTAGATGACTTCGTGCACTTGCGCTAGATTTAGACCAAAATCAATTTTACGGGTCCCTTCAAAAAAGTGGCTAAACACATATTTTTATCAAAATTTAGTCAATCAAGTTTATGGCATTCCAGTTGGGGTTTGAAAAGTCTTTAGATGGAATTGTTAATTACTTCATCAAATTTGGTCTATGTTAAAAAATTAGTCAATCAAGTTTATACGCCGTTGTCATGTGGGATTGAGAAAGATGAATTTAAATATCAATATTCCAACCAAAGAGAATTTGCGAATTTGGACATTGTTCTTTATTTTTTCATAAATTCTATAAATCACAAAATAGTTTGTAACAACAATACGAGTAAGCTAACAAAATTCTTATGAGCCACTGACATAGTCGTTTACTGCATTTAATGTGATCTCAGTGTGAATCTATTTCAGGAAGATTTACATGCATGGAAAACCAAAAGCAGAGCTATAGCCCTTTTGATACAATTGGAGAGAACACTGAGAAAACTGAGAAAGATTAAAGGTGTTGAATCAGCAACTATGGAAAATCAGAGAGAAAGAATGCAACCTATTCCAAAAGAAGCAGAAACTGAAAGACCTCAGAGGCAAATGACTATGGAGGACTTTTGGAGGCCAGTGATTCAAGATGAATATCATTGAGACAACCTCGCTAGTCAGCCAACAATTATGAATCGAAGCGCCTGATCACAATGAAAGAACACCAATTTACTAGGCATCCTAATGAAGATCCTAATGAGCATATGGGAGAAGATTCATGAGGATGGCTGATACAATCAAGTTGAATGGGGCCAAACCATAAGTGATCAAGCTACAACTATTTCCATTTTCACTGAGGGATGTGGCAGCAACCTGGTTGGAGTCACTACTTGTTGGATCAGTGAACAATTGGGAAGAATTGGTGGAGGCTTACATGAGTAGATTCTTCCCTCATGCCCTCACTTTTGAAAGGAGAGGGGAAATTATAGTTTTCAAGCAGAGAGAGGATGAAAGTCTCTACAATGCATGGGAAATATACAAAAGATTGCTTAAAAGATGCCCATGTATAAATAGATCCGACCACTCGCATGGATATTTTTTTATCATGTTATAAATTATACCTACCTGCATAATTGATGCAGCCTTGTCAGGAGCTTTTAAGAGAAAAAATAAGCGAGGAGGCAAAGCAAGCATTAGAAGATCTCTGCCAAATGCAACTATAAAGATCCATCCGTTCCCGTGGAGCACAATAACAGTAATTAAAAGGGGGTGGTAGGCTAAAGCTAAACCGGATGATTGCCATAGAGGAAAAATTATATGCATTGATGATCGAAATGGGGAATCAAGAGAGAAGAATGCACTCTATAAATGAAGTGGGAACAGTTGATGAAAATGAAAAGAGGAATAGTGCTGGAGAGGGGCTAGCCCATGAGGGTCCCTATCAAGTTAAGGAGGCATAGTATCTTAGTGCTGCTAGAAGTTACAATTTAAGCCCAGCCTTAACTTGCTAACTCATTACACACTAGCACTCAGGAACCATGAGAATTTCTCATATGGGGGAGGAGCACAGCAAGGTCACAGACCTGGGCAAAATTTTCAACAACACTATGCTTCACCTGGGTTCCAACAACAACAACAAGGAAGTAAGAGGGCAGAAAATCAAGGACAAAGGAGATCTTCATCCTTTAAAGAACAGATGCTGACTTTCATGGGAGAAAATAAGAGGTTGTTGAACATCCATGAGCAGAAATTTCCTGATCTAGCAGTATTTCAAGCAAACACAATTTTGTTTCAGGCCAATACTAATGCATTTTTGAAGAATCTGGAAACACAAGTAGGGCAGCTAACCCTAGCTATGTAGAATCAGTCCAAGGATGCATTTCCAAGTGACACAAGGAAGAATCCAAAGGATTGAATGGTGGTTATACTAAGAAGTGGAAGAGCGATAGAAGGCAGAAAATAAGAAGAGAAGGAAACTGAGGAAGAGAAAGAAGAAATTAGAGAAGATATGTAGCAGTACAGTTCAAAAGTGGCTAAAGAAAAGAGAAGTGCAAAAATGTAACAAAAGCAACAAGCTGAAAAGGGAGTTTGAAAGAAGAATGAAGAGGTTCAAGCTTACAAGCCTCAAGTCTCATTCCCTCAAAGGCTGCAAAAGGCTAAGTTAGAAAAGCAATTCTCTATATTCTTGAACATGTTAAAGAAAATGGAAGTTAATATTCCTTTTTCAGAGGCATTGACTCAAATGCCTCATTATGCTAAATTCATGAAGGATATTTTGCTGTAAAAGAAAAATTGTCAAGAAGGAGAAGGAAACAATAACAACCGGTCGCAGTTATTCAAAGGTCCTTACCAAAGAAGATGCAGAATCCAAGCAGCTTCACTATTCCTTGCTCAATAGGGAATTCTGAAATGGGAAAAAGCACTGCAGGATTCTAGAGCTGTACCAAGATCAACTCATGCCTTTATCTATGCTAAGAGATTAAGCTCGGGAGCTCACTCCCACAGCCCATGATCCTCGCAGACAGATGCACCTTAGCTCAACCTAAGGGTATTCTTAAGGATGTGCTTATCAAAGTGGGAAAGTTCCTTTTTCGGGACTTTGTGGTTATTGATATCAAGAAGACAAACAAGTCCTCTCGTCTAGAAGGCCCTTCCTTGCCAGTATACGGATGGGGAGGTGAAGAAATGAGAGCTTACTCTAAGGGTCGAGATGAGGCAATGCACTTCAATTCAATCGCGCTGTCAATTTAATTTGACAATGTTGATTGTAAGATTGTAGAAACAAAGTATCCATCAGCCTCGAACTGATAAATGGCATCAAGATCTTAATTCAATGAATGAAAATGAGATGGAATTTCCGCATCTTGACGCTTTGATGTTGAATTTTTTGAACTCCACTGAATCAAAGAAGGGTGACTCGCATTGATGAAACAATATGTAAAAATACAGAATGAACAGAAAAGCAAGAAGAAAACATAAACAAGTTCTAAGGGTTAACCTCAAGGAATTACCCACTCAATTAAAGTATGCTTTCTTAGGACTAGAAAGAGAAAAAACAATTATTATTTCAGCTGCATTGACTGAATCTGAAGAACATAAACTTCTTGAAACTCTCAGAAAATACAAGGAAGCAATTGCCTGGTCTATAAAATATTTAAAAGGAATTGGTCCTTCCATCTCGTACGCACAAGATCCTTGTGAGGATAATGCAAAGACCTATCGAACATCAAAGAAGACTGAATCCAAAAGAATGAAAGAAGTGGTCAAAAATAAGTGTTCAAGTGGCTGAATTCAAAGTTTCATATATGCACCGTATTAACCTTGGGGCGAGCCTACCATGTGGTTCCCAAGAAGGGTGGATTCACTGTGATCAAAAATGAGAAGAATGAATTATTTCCTACAAGAACTGTGACAAGATGGAGGGTGTGTATAGACTATAAAAAACTAAACACTGCTACCAAAAAGGATCATTATCCTCTACCTTTCATTAACCAAATGCTAGACAGGTTAGCAGACACCCTTTAACGTTCGATGGATATTCGTTATAACCGATTACTATAGCCCTCGAGGACTTAAGAAGACACATTTATCTGCCCCAGGCACTTTGTTTCAAAGATGTCATTTGGATTATGCAATGCTCCTGCCACATTCCAAAGATGCATGATGTCTATGTTTTCAGAATTGGTGGAAGAGGCTATCGAAATCTTTATGGGTGACTTTTCAGTATATGGATCCAGTTTTAAGAAATGTTTGGAAAATTTAGAAACAATACTTTAGAGGTGTTAAGACAAGAATTTGGCCTTAAGTTGGGAAAAATGTCATTTCATGGTAACAAAGGGTATTGTCTTGGGACACAAAATTTCTACAGCTGAATTAGAGGTAGACTAAGCAAAGGTTTCTATCATAGAAACTCTCCTGCCACCTTCAACAGTTAAAGGGATAAGAAGTTTCCTAGGACATGTTGGTTTTTACAGAAGATTCATAAAGGACTTCTCAAAAATCTCTAGACCATTATGTAGATTACTTAAAAAAGATGCAAAGTTTGATTTTGATGAATTATGAAAAATTTTATTTGATGAAATTAAATCTAAATTAGTTACAACACCCATCATGGTAATGTTCGATTGAACAAGGAATTTGAACATGTATGCCAATGATTATGCAATGGGAGTCAGATTGGGACAAAGAACAGAGAAGATATTAAGGCCATATACTATGCCAACAAAACCTTCAATGAAGCTCAAGAGAACTACTCTACAATTGAAAAAGAGATGTTGGCCATGGTGTTTTCTTGTGAAAAATTCAGGCCTAACATATTAGGGTCCCATGTTATAATACACACTGATCATGCTGTAATTAGATATCTGATGGCAAAGAAAGATGACAAGCCAAGACTGATCAAATGGGTATTATTACTGCAAGAGTATGATCTGGAAATTAAAGACAAGAAGGGTAGTGACAATGTCATAGCTAATCACTTGTCTAAATTGGAAAAGACTACTGAAGAAGAAAAAGGAAGTGAATTAGCAAAAAACTTTCCTGATGAGCAACTGTTTCAGGTTAATACCCAAACACTTTATATCACTACTAATAAAGAAAAAAGGAACTTGAGGACTAATAGCAAGTTCTATATTTAGGATGATCAACTACTTTTCAAAAGATGTGCATATGTGATTATCAAAAGATGTGTACAAAAAACTGAACAAGGTGAAACCATAGATAAATGTCATGCATCACCAAATGGAGGACATTTTACAGGAGACAAAACAACCCATAAAATTCTCCAATCGTGCTTTATCGGGCCTACTCTATTCAAGGACTGTTTGAATGAGTAAAACATTGTGATAAATGTCGAGAATGGGCAACATATGTAATAGTCGAAATTCCCCTACAAGGAATCTTGGTGGTGCAAATTTTTTATGTTTGGGGAATAGAATTTATGGGACCTTTTCCATCATCATTTGGAAATCTATACATTCTCTTAGCTGTGGATTATGTATCCAAATGGGTTGAAGCAATAACTTGTTCCAAAAATGATGCTAATACAGTTGTTAGGTTTATACAAAGAATTATTTTGAGCAGATCGGGAGCACCTTAACAATCATCGTGATGAGGCTTATTTGCAAATAAAGTTTTTGCAAAACTCATGATCAAATATGGAATAAGACATGTGATGGGATTGGCTTACCAATCTCAGTCAAATGGGCAAGCAGAAATTTCCATCGGGTAAATAAAGAAAATTCTGGAGAAAACAATGACTACAGCAACAAAGATTGTTCTATAAAGCTAGATGATGCATTGTGGGCTTATAGAACTGCTTACAAAACTTGCATTGGAATGTCCCCATAAAGAACTGTATTTGGAAAACTTTATCATCTCCCTCTAGAACTAGAATATAAAGTTATGTGGAATTAATGCTGAACCAATTATACTCTAAGTTGCCAAAGAAGAAAGATTACTCCAATTGAATGTTGTAAGACTTGAGGAATGGAGCTTTATGATAATGCGCACCTACAAGATAAGACAAAGAAGTGGCATGATCAAAAGATTTTGAGGAAGGATCTAAAATAGGGAATGTCCATTATATAATCTCCGTGCCTGCTATTTCATAGTAGTAAATAAGTACACCCTTTGGAAGTACACTAAAACTAATTCGATGTGAATTTAAAGTGAATGGTTGTGAGATTGAAGTATTACTGAGGGAACATAAATGAAGAGGAACCAGATTTGGAAGAGAAGGAAGAGAATTTTCTAAAAGAAAACATTATGCAAAGAAGAAATGTCAATAAGACATTAAATCGAGCAATTCTTCGGGAGGCAACCCAAACAATTTTTAATTTTCATGTCATTTGTTCAAGTGCTTAAGTTTTGTGTGTTTGAAGTTAGTTTTACTTTTGTTTGAAATTTTATTTGTTGTTTTTGCTCATTTTTCAGGAACAGTGAAGGTGAATTAGAAATTTACTTTATTAGAAAGCACACTCTCTCAAATTGATGATGCAGAAATTGCTACAAGGGGGAGTATTTCGATTTCCCTAACTTGCTTTTTAAATGATAATGCATAGTCAGTTCAGGGAATGTAATTTTCATAAAGTAAAATGAATAATAGATTTGTTTGCTCAAGTATTTGAATAATATGAATATTATCATATCAATCATCTTGAGTGAAGAAATGCACGATTGTTCATACTTGTAATTCAAGGTTCTTCGATGATTAGATGTGTTTTCATGTTATGCTCCGATTGCATGAAAATGAATACACAATGTTAATGTCGCTTTTGATTGAAAAATGTGAATTTTTGCAACTCTGAGAACCTTTTTTTTTTTCATTGTCGCGACATAATTTTCTACGTCTCTACAGTATTACCAAAACTCATGTGCAACATTGTTTCTCAATGTCGCGACAAAGACTGGATTAGTATTTTATAAGTCATAGGAAATTTTGTCGTGACACAACTTTTCTATGTCGCAACATAATTTAACTGGAGGAGCACAAACCATGTCGTGACAATGTTTTTCTCTATAGGGACATCTTTTGATTTGAACTGATCCTTGTTTGTTCTATGTCGCGACAATTTTTCTCTTTATTGTGACCAAGTTGGCTTTAGACTGATATTGCAAAAAGAGTTTTTGTCGCAACAATTTCTCTATTTGTCGCGACATAAGTACACTTAAACATCACATTTTTATGTCGCGACAACTTTTTCTCTGTCGCAACAATGGACTGACTTAGTTTTAATTGATTTCAGAAAATGTTGTAACATTATTTCTCTATGTTGCAACATAAAATTAAAAGGGAATAAACCCTAGGATAGTTTTTGTCACGACATTAAATGATGGTACAATAAATAATGAGCCTATAAATAGATCATGTTTGAAAACTGAAGGGCCACTTGCCTCATAAACTAATCAACCCACTAACCTTCTTCACTAAATCTCTTCCCCTCCTTTTGAAAACCCAGTCCCCCAAAGCCCTCTCTAACAATAATGTCCAGCCTTCGAACCTCGGTTCCTCAACCAAAACGAAATCTCATGGAAGAGTATGATGAGAGGATGAAGCAGGTACCCAAGTGGGATCATGGTAGCAAGTATAAGAAATAGCTTAAGTTAGAGCAGAGCCTGAGCAACCAATGGAAGAAACAAGAAAGAGGAAAAGGGGAGCTGAAGAAGCTAGAGCAGAGCACAGTGAAAAAAAAGCAAGCGATTGGGTTTCAGAGCTGGCTTATGTCGCATGGAGAAACAAACTGCAGCATAGAGATTTCATAGGCAAAAGAGGTTTTAGCAAGTGGATCTCCCCCTTCCAAGAAATTATTGAGAATAGAGGATGGCTTCTCTATCAACAGGAGCAGACATAATTCAAACCTACACCCAAACGAAAGGAAGAAGAAATGGTTCGTAATTCAAGAAACCGGTCAAAGAACCAGACCTAAAGATTTGCACTTGCTGACTGATGGCAAGGGGAAGTGGAATGCAACCAAAAAAAACCCACACAAGTCCATTGCAAGGGGGTCGTTGACTAAACAAGCCAAGGTTTGGTTTTATTTCATTTGTTCAGTTATTTTGCCGACCAAGCACTTGAGTACAGTTAAGGAGAAGGAGGCGATGGCTGTAGCTATCCTAAAGGGTTACAAGTTCAGTGTGGGGAAAATCATAGAAAACTCAATTTTGAGTTATTATAGAGGTGGATACAGGGGACTAGTACTTTACCTAGCACTAATCACTAGGCTATATATCTTGGGTGGTGTGGAAGGAGACTGGGAGGAAGAAGAAAACTGCCCTAAAACCTTACCCCTGACACTTACAGGAATCACAAAAGAGCCTAAGAATAGAGGCAGAGATAGAGAAGCATAAATTAAGAGAGAGAACAAAGATGATGTAGAAGTACATCAAATACAGATTGAAAGTGAAGCTCCAGAGCAACAACAGAAGCAAAGAAGTGCAAGCCTAATCCTGACTCTCTCCCCAGAAGGGAGACAAGTCCATCAGGAGCTTGGTGGAAGCTCAAAGCATCAAGGTAACACTGCTGAATTAATAGATATGCTGAAAATAATGAAGCAAGAAATGTAAGAGAGGAACAAACAACTGCAGATCCAACTCCAACTAAGAGATGAATATATGGATGCAAAGCTCAAAAGAAAGGATCAGACCGGAAGAAGCCCAAAGAAAAGAGAGATGAAGAGTGGAAGAGCAAGATGGGAAACAAGAGAAAGAGAACTAAGTGACGAACTCAAGGAAACAGAAGATGCCTTCATCTCATATCAGCTCAAGAGGGATAGTGAGCTAATAAAAATCATGAAGGAGAGAGAAGATGCCATGGAGAAGAACTTGCTGCAAAAGGCAGATGCCTTGGGGTATATGTACAAGAAACATCATAAAGAAATAAGACTCCTCATAGAGAAAAGGGACAAGGAAATGGAGGGCACCCTAAACTATAGGGAAAAATGTTGGACTTAAAGCTTAGATATGATCAACAACAACTTGATAAAAATGTACTTTTCCTGTGGTAGCTCAGGGAATCCTCGAACTCTATCAGCCTCTAAATGATCTCATCAAGCAAATGGCCCTTTCCATGGAGTGGTCTGCATTCAACAGAAGTGAAGAAGGCAGCAGGTCCAAGCAGCCACAAGTCCAGATTCTTGAGTTCTCTCCTTCTGCAGCTGGTTACAAGTTTGAACCAGTGAATCTACATCCCTCCCATAGGCATGATAGAAGAAGAAAATAGTCGCCCCTATAGTTCTCACCTTTCCCGCTTTGTAACCGTGATGCCTTACACTTAAAATTTTCAATAAAAAAAATTCCTTGCAAAAATTGATGTCCACTCTCATTTTACCTATCTTGTGTGTTTATTGTCTATTTTCTTTCCTTTGTGTTCAATAACTAGAAATTAATGACATTTAGTAAATAGCTTTACTGAATAATGAAGAACCCATTTTCTTGGTTTAAATTGTTGAATAGCTATGAATTGTTTGGTAGACTTGGAATGATTATGGAATTGAAATGTTGTTGTGTTAAGCTTCTCTGAATTAAATGGTATGATTTAAATAAGCTTTTCATTTGTAAAATAGCATAGCAACATATTTAGGTACCAAACAAGAATTTGATAAATGAATTGGGGTAGGATGCATTGAACTAAAAAAGAAAGTTGTGAAGATATTGATGAATGTGTTGAACTTCAAGAATAAGGAAGATTGCAACTAATTGATGGAACAAATAAGACCTGTAATTATATTTTGTAAACAACTTAGTTATTATGAACCCTGATAAACACTGCACATGGTCAAAAGTATCTCTGAAACAAATTGTGGAAAGATGAAAATATCTTCCAGACCACCACAAGAATTCCTAAATGTCCTAGGAACTTGTTGGGATTATTATCAAGGCAAAACTTTAGCAATACCACTATAAGAAGAGATATAGGCCATTCTCGAAGATTGAGCCTAAAGCCTAATACTCTATTATATGCATAAGCATACACCTTAGTTCCTTATTTGAGCTAATAGCCTCATAATTCCCACTATTAACCAGCAACAGTGCCTCACCTTCCTTTGAACATAATCCTACAGTAAAGAACCCTTATTTTCCCAAATTATATGACAAATACATCAATGATGGAAGAGGACAAGTCCTGGGAATATTATTTCAAAGTACAAAGAAGGATAAGAAGGGTTGAGACAGAAAACACTCAAGATGAGAAAAGACAAAGAACGGAGGAAAAGAAGTCGTGAAAAGAAAAGTAGCTGGCAGAATAAGTTTGGTCTTGTAGCCTTCCTCCCTAGAACAATTATGTCCTTAGGGGTGTTCAACATCTAGTACCCTAATGCCAATTGGTATGGGAGTTACTGACCCAAACTTCGTTAAGGGTGGTAGAAAGCTTAAAAGGGCAAAACATTGCACTATTCCAAAAACCTTGATAGAAGATGAAAAGTAAAAAGCTTCTAAGATAAGGAAGAAAGTTTACAGTGTGAATATGGTCAAGAAAAACACCACAAGAGAGTATGCAAAAAGATGCACCAAAACAAATAGGAAGTTAGGAGTCACATGAATGGAAAGTCACAATGCATATGAAGGCAGGTATGTCAAAGTGTAAATGAAATATGGGTGAAATTCAGCCTAAATTCCCTTATTACCCACCCAATTACCTCAACCTCACATTATAAGCCTAAAAGACCTAATTGATTCTAAAGGTGGTATATGCTTACATTAAGAGAGAGATTAATACACAAACACATATGATCTTAAAAAGAATAAAGGAGAAGCATGTTATCTAAGTAATATCCTAAAAGATTAACTAATCTGCCAAGGAAGAAGAGAGAAGACCATCACACACTCACAAATCAGGGTTGAATAATTGAATTGTTTACACAATAGAAATTACTTGGATTTTTAGTGAACTTAATTGAAAACTTCTACCAAATCATGGATTCAATAGAGAAACAGTCTTTGCAACAGTTAAATTGTTTGAGAACAAACAAATGTTCTTTCTTTTTGCTTAGTGGACAAGCAAAACCTTAAGTTCGGGGAAAATTTGACAGTCCTAAACTCATCTATTTTTAATCCACTTTCTAGCATACTTAGAAGTTTATGATCTGCTTATGTTTGAATTATGGGAATATTCACCAACTCTTTTTTTTTTTAGATTTTAAATGAAAATGAGATAATTCCAACAAGAAAAGCGTAGTAATTAGCTGTAGAACTTTCATTTCGCAACACAGCTTCAGAATGTTACACGTAATCCCTTAATAAAAACCAAAATGAGTTATGTCTGAACAAATGACTGTTTAAACTTAAGCTAGAAATGAAGACTGTCGTGACATAATTTTAGATAGACTGACTGATTTCTGTAGCGACAATAGATTTTTATGTCACGACAAAGCTGGAGAAGTTCATAAAGAAGAATTTCGCGACATTCCTCACTCTTTCGTGACACTGATAAAGAACGTGGCAATGAAACTCATGTCGCGACATCTCACAAATCTGTCGTGACATAAAGATTTGAAGATAGCAGAAAAGCACTGTCGCGATAAAAGACAACTATGTCGCGACACAAAATCCACATTAGATTTGAAGTATATAAGACTCATCACAACAATGAGTTTACAGCTCATAGAAAATAGAAAATGTTACGATCAAGACAAAGTACCAAGGACAGAAGAAAAATATGTCGCTACACAACATTCGTGAGTCGCAATAGTTGATAAGAAGACATTATCGCATAAGAGAGAATTTTAATGCGACAAACACAACATGAGGTTCAAGAGAACCTCAGATGTAAGATGTTTACCGGTCACAACAAAGTTGAGAAGAAAGATACAAAACTTGAGCGCACACAAGAAAGAAAAACAAGCAAATTTAAGAACAAAAGCAGAAGATTATAGTCGTGATAATAAAAATTGCTGAGTAAGAGATTTCTATCACGACAAAGAAGTTTTATGTCGCGATGGAAAGTGGAAGAGACATGAGACCAACCAAGACAAGTATATCGCGACAAAGACTTTCATGTTGCAACTAACAGTTCAGCCAACAACCAGGATCAAAGACGATTATGTCGCGACAAATAAAAAGTATGTTGCGACAACAGACCCATGCAAAGGTAAGAAACTTTTCATGATAATGTTTCATTTCACAAGAACAAAGGGTCGAAAGAACCATAAGAAGAATGTCACGACACTTTACTATGTCACGATAATGAATGAAGAACTACAAAAATTTCATTACAACAACCTGAAAAGCCGTCACGACATAAAGAAAGCAAATAAACTTAGAAACCATGTCACGGAATAAAATTTATGTCAGACAAAGTAATATAAGAGAAGGAAAACCCAATCACGACAAATAATTTTGCTATCACAACATACTATTCAAGTATTCAAGTTGCAAGGCATCCAAAAATTGTCACGACACAAAACACTCTAGTCGCAAAATAAAACAGACAACCTCAGCATAAATATGTCGCGACCATGCCAAATTATGTCGCGACATAATTCAAGAAGGAAGCTTAAAAATATGTCGCGACAGAAACTACATGCCACGACAAGATGTTGGGTGACAGAGATGAAAACTATGTTGAGACATAACTTCTATGTCACACAAAGCCACTAATCAAGAAATTTTCGGGGATCACACTAGTGCTTGTATAGCACCGTCATTTGAAAATCATAACACGTATTTAGGGCATTGTGCGTAGCTTCGCCAACCAAGAACTTCTTTGGGTAGCCGGAGACTCTGTATATTATTTTCTGCTGTTTCATTTTAGAGTAAAGATTTCAGTAGTTCTTTTTTGGGATTGAATAGTAATCTAAAGGTGAAGTTTCGAGCTGGTTTGCTATAAAATTTTGTTTTTTATTACTTATTGATAAAATGAATTTGGAAATTTTGTGAAGTTCATTTATTTCGGGGCTGCCACTTTCAAGACTCATGATAAGTTAGGCAATCATCATACTAGATCCATCTTTGAAAAACTAAGCTCCCTATGGGAATAGATCGATGTTGATTATTATTTTCTACTCAACTTGAAAGAAGGTCATAGTTTGAATGTTTGGATTTATTTAATTGGTATTGTTCTTGAAGCTAGTTGTTCGAAATATTAGTAGCTTATACCCAGAAAAGGATTGTATCTTGCTCTGATTTCCAATAAGCCCTCTGAGTGACACATAAATGGAGATTCCTGAGAGTATGGAGCAGTTACTTGGGGGTATGTTAGACTAATATTATGGAACAACTGAACTCTGAAAGATCACTTAGATTGATTACTTACTCATAGTGTGAGGAGAGTTGGATGATGTATCAATTTAATTGATCAGAGGTTTCTCCTCAATTTGATAAGAGGATTTTGATCCCGTGTTAGCATAGATCTAATCAAGGCATAAAGAACTTATCAAACGCTAGATGGGATGAGCCGCCAATTAGATCGAGAGGGCCTTGCAACATCCTCAGCTCAAGAAGAATAAGAAGTCTTTAGTCCTAGGAAATGGGTATAAAGTACTGAAAAGGAAAAAACACCTAGATCTTAGAAAGAGGTTTCTATTCTACAAGTAACTGATTAGACCCATGTATCTGAAATTAATATGGATCTCTAATTAGTGAAATGTATGGTTTATGGAGAAATCCAAACTATACTACCTTGCATCTTTGACAAGTTCATAATTCAAACTAATGGCTTAACTATGTTATAAAATGATGTAGAAATTCATAATTATACATTGATCTATTTCCCAATGTTACTTTACCCAGTGAATTTTCCAATCCATTTATTTAAACTCTTTTCATGCAGTTATAGAGTTTTATCTAGTTTTTACTCGCAGTTTGAGAAACAAACCATCTTTAACTTTGGAGTTCAAATAGTAAGGATCTTGAGCAAATGGGGCACTTGATCTAGATTTATCATCAATCCTCGGGAATGATATCCTGACTTAAATCCATTTTATTACTTGTATGACTCCGTGGCACTTGCAAAGTGATTTGCATCAAAATTAATTTTAATGGGCCCCTTCTTCAAAAAGGGCTAAACACATATTTTTATCAAAATTTAGTCAATCAAGTTTATGGCATTCCAACTGGAGACTGGAAAGTCTTTGGATGGAATTGTTAATTACTTCATTAGATTCAGCTCCAGGTTAAAAATCTAACAATCACTAACAAGCCTATGGGACCTAAGTCACTCTAAAGGAACTACCATTCTTTTATAATAGATCTCATAAGGCTACCTAACCTACAAAGTTGTTATAAAGGGAAGACCAACACACACTCACTTCAAGGGTCAAGAACTGTAATTGTTTACATTCTATGAATTATATGTTAATTTGAATGATCTAAATCAGTAAATCTTGTGGATTCATAAACAAAACCTACTTGGAATTGTTATCACAACCCATACTCGAATCCGGGATAGTTTATAGAATTAATAAGAAAAGTGTCCTGTGGCTTCCTAAATTGTTCGAGGACAAACAAATAGTCTTTTCTTTGCTTGGGGACAAGCAAAACTTTAAGTTTAGGGGAGTTTGATGAGTGTAAAACTCATATATTTTTAAGCCCATTTTCCATGTATATTTGAAGCTTAAAAGTTCAATTTAATACAAAAATATAGTCTGCACTCAGAATTCTATTTTGTAGAAATTTAGAGAAAATAAGCAAAAGAAAAAGAAAAGAAAGAAATGGCTATAGGAATCATGATTGTCGACAAGCCTCACCTTTGTCGCGACAAAACTCTCGAGACATGCCTTAAAGAAATACCACAACATTCAACTTATCGATACACATGGGAAGAAGGTAGAAGTTTGTCACGACATTTTGCAACTTTGTCGCGACAAATAACAAAGCAAATGGTAGCAAAACATTGTTGCAACAATGAAAATATGTCATAATAGAAGATAATCAAAAATCATGAAGAAACACTTAAGTTATGTCACGACATACAAATTCCTTGTCGCGGCACAATGAAGGGCAGACTGAAGAAGGAATGTCGTGACATAATAAAGATTGTCGCGACACAAGCAGGCTAGAGTTCACTAGGAGTTTGTTGCAACAATGGATTCTATGTTGCGACAAACCATACAGAGATTAGTAGCACAAGGCAAGTAAAGATTGTCGCGACAAGCAAAAATTTGTCACAACAATTATCAGATAGTGTCAATTGACGTTTGTCATGACTTTTCACAGCTTTATAGCAACAAAAGAAGAAATAAGGCAAAGAAAGTTTGTCGCGAAAATCACTCAAGAAAGATGTCACTCACAAAGGCTACGACAAAGTCACGACAAAGGATTAAGGCATAGAAGCAGCAGAAATGTCACAACATTATGAACTTTGTCGCGACAAACAAATCAAGGGCAAGAAACTAAAGACATAGCAGAATTATCGCGACATTGTTTCTTTTGTCGCGACAATGGACACAATTGGGCCTGCACAAGAACCCATGAAATCGGCTTGGAATTCTAGCCCAACATTTATGAGCCTTATAAATGTGAAGAGTTGTGGCATAGAAAAATATTCGATCGTGAGTTTCACTTCTTGATCTTTAGGAAGAGTCAAGTTTCTTTTTTGTATATATTTTATTTTTATTTTCTTTTTATTTTTTATTTTCTTTCTAGAATTAGAGTAGTGGATATGAGTTGAAATTTCGAGCTGGATCAATTGTAAATCAAGCTTCATTTCTGTCTGAACTTGAATGAGATCTGGAAAGTTTTTTGGAATTCTTTTTTATTCAATTTTGATTAAGGCTAATAAATTTGTTCATCAACTACACAGAACTTGTGATTCAAATATGGAAGGATGAGCTCTCTATGAAGGATTGTGGCTGATTGATTATTTTTCAATATTTCAATGAATGTTGTGGATTCGAGTACCGATTGATCTAATTGGTACGCTCTTGTTCTATGGGTACGTTGCTCTATACCCGTAAAAGAATTGTATCTATACTGATTTCTAAGATCCCTGAAAGTGTGCTTTGCCTTTTCATGTGACTAAACCCTCAAATTAACATACCACGTAGAGCCTTACACTTCTCTCAGATCCATGTTACTTTGGATAAATTTGTTCGATAAAATAATTTTCTTATTGTTCATGATTTAAATGTAAAGGGTTCAGTTTATGACACGCAAGTGCATAAGTCATACAAGTAACAAATCTGAATGCAAGTCCGTATCATTCCGTAGATTGATAGCGAACATGACAATCACCCCAACTACTAAAATTTCATACTATTCGACTCAAAACTCATATAGTGAAGGTTTTATCAAACGACAAAAATTAGAATCCTATACTATTAAATATGTTCAAACTAAACTAAAACAAAAGAATAACTAAAATAAATCAGATATAAAAGAACGGATCGAATCCGCGATCGTGAGAAACGAAAACCATCAATGAAATACAATGGAACTAATTCCAAGACTAAATCCATTGCTCAAGTATATGTATGGATCTCGATTTTGTCCAAGATTTCAACATGGAATCGATTTCTCCATATTCATCGATTGGATATCCTCGTTTCCTCAAGACAAGATCAAAGAACCCACTTACCTATATTCCAAACTCTCAAGTAAGATCCTGCATTTTCTTTCAATACTTCACACCCATTTTCTAAGGATGCTAGTAACTTTCGCTTTTACCTTCTCAGATTTTGCAAAAGTTTCTACTACTTAAATGGTGGCTCAACCTCCGTATCTATGGGTTTATCCCTTTCCCCTTGATTGCATCTAAGCTAACACGGATCGGAACTTACCTATAGATTAAGGTGAACTCTCGATTGTTTATATCATAAATACACCCTCCAACTTCAATTATGAGCGAATAGGATTTATCAAAATGAACTCTCGAGCTCAAGAAATAAGTTAATGGTAGTCGAACACACGTAGCGTTAATGCTCAACTCGTAATCTCCGCCCTCGTGTCACGCAGAGGGCATCCTAGATATCAGAGTAAGATACATTCTCAACTCGGTATTGCGTAATTACTATCGGGAACTTCTATCCATTCAAAACGAAGACCGATTAAGTAAAACCAAACCCAAATTAATTTCCTCCATTATTGTGCAGAAAGACTGTAATTCAACAATCAAATCCGCAGAGTCAAAGCCTGACACGCATTGCGAATTAAGAAATGGAGCACCGATCATACAACCAATCGTGAATTGCAATAAATCGAGAAAATGAATTCCGTAAATTGCCTAGATTTCCACAATTTCAGCTGCATTACTAAAGAAAAGTCAATAGAATCCAAAGATCCAAATTTACTCATCTCACATGGTCATAGATTCAAACCGAAAAATAAAAAAATAAAAATAAAAAAAAATAAAAAATCTACTCTAAAATATACACCGAGTTCTCTTCTCCCTTTTCTGTAGTGAAGACTCGGAAACTTACTTTACTCTTCTACGCCTATCTATTTATATCGCAAAAAGAATTCGGGGTCAATCAAAATGCCCGTGGAAATCCAGCGAAAAAGCCCAGCCACCGTCCTATGTCGCGACCTCAAGTTGATGTCGCCATGGACTCGTCTTGATTGCCGTGGATCGGGCCGCGACTTCTTCTTTGCTGCAAACTGGGCGACCCTGCAACTACCTTTGATCGCGTCGCTACATCAAGCCAGGTCGGACCACCGGCTCATCGCTCCTTCAATGTTGATGTCATGACCGCCATACGTCGCGACATCATCGCCTTCCTATTCTCCTTTCAAATATCTTCCGAAGGTAACACGCTTTGTGTCGCGACCACTTTGCTGTTTGTATGATGATTTCATGTGGTGACTTTTATTCTTTGGTCGCAATCGTGTTGGTGGTCTTCTTGCTTTCATACCTTTCAATTTTATGTCACGACCTCATGGTGATGTCGTAACCTCTTTTGCTTCCCATTTTTCAGCTCGCAACCTCGCCTATCACGCTATGACTAATTTCTTTCCCACCTATTTTCCTGTGTCGCGACTCGCTTACATGTCGCGACATCAATTTCTTCTCGCTTCATCTTTTCTACTGTGTCGCGAATTTTAATGAGTGGTCGCGACATCATTTCCGGGATCCTCACTCAGGAAAGGTCTCAAGTTCCGCCCCGGCAAGGCTTCATTTGGCTACAAAAGGCGACCTCCCTTCCAAACTCTATCTTTGTTGCACCTAAATCTTCCTCATAGATGTCGCGACATCAAATGATGTCGCGACCGAAATGGAGCCTTTTATTTAAACTCACAGAACTCCTTTATTTTGCAAAACCTCTCGTGGTTTCATAGACGGACTTTGTCGCAACTTCGTAGTGGTGTCGCGACATCACTCTTTTCACTGTGTCGCGACATCACAAGTATGTCACACATGGAATTCCTTCCTCGATTATTTCCTTCACTGAATTCATCGCTTTCTTTGTCACAATCCCTTCTTCAAGTCACGACTTCAATTTGTTCAAGTTTTCTATTTCTTCGCAGCCGAATCATGGATGTCATGACTTTGAATTTTCGCAATCGAGCATTCCGCTGCGGACTTAAATTTTCGCCTGTGTCCTCACCCCCACGCAGCCGATTTCTTCCGATTTTGCTGGAGACGAGTTTCTATCGTATTTTCCCGCAAAATGAAATTTGAGCACTATCCACTTTTCTCGCAATTAAATCACATTATCTCGTAGCATACCTTAAAAATGAATTAAAATCTAATGAGTTTTCTTCGACTCATCGTAGTGACATGTGCAGATTACTACCCCAGAGCAAAGAGTTGACTCGGGGTACATTGCACTGACATATTTGAAACTAATGTACTCTAAGTATCACTGCATGATGTGTGATGTTCTTAAATCCTCTAACTTCAAGGTTTCCTCTGGGTACAACAAAAGTGTGTTCAAGTAGGAATAAGAACTATTGTTGATATATCGCTTAACTTTCGGGAGGTTTCCATCCTCAATCCAGAATAATCTTGATTCCATGTTAGCTAAGATTCTAATCAAGGAGAAAGAGAATTTTATTTGAATTGATGGCTGAGGTACCAATTGCATTAGAAAAGGCTTGTGTTACCCTGTCTATGGGGACAAGTAGTTTTCAGTCCTACGAAATGGCTGTGAAGTACTGGTTTAGGAAAAACAACTAAATCTTAAAGATGATCAAATCCTAAAAGTAGCTATTTGGACCCATTGAACTGGTTTAGGAATATGGTATACTAATTACTGAAATGTGTAGTGTCAGGAGGTATTCCAAGGCTACACTATTATGCTCTTAGACAAATCCAGGATTTAGGTCCTTAATGGCATTGTGTTTGGAAACTATGCAAATTTATAGTTAAAATACTTATCCATTCCCAATGTTATTTCTACTCGTTGAAATTTTATTCTACCAAACTAGATTTATGTTTAACAAAAAATTCTTCAGTCCAATTTATTTTAGATAAGTTCAAATTTCTAGCTAGATTCAAATAGTGATTGTCTCTGAGTAGTGTGGAGAATGACTTAGATTTTCTCATCAATCCCTGTGGGAATGATATTTGGAATTATAATCCACTTTATTACTTGTATGACTTGTGCACTTGCAGTGATTTAGATCATATTGTATTTTAAACAAAGTATTATACACAAACAGTTATAAAAAACAATTATATACTCACCTAAATGCTGCATTACGACTATAAATAAGTTCCAACCTATCCCACTTCTTGCTAAGCATGCATGCATGTGAGGGCAAAGTAAAACAACCATAATATAGAGCAAGAGCATAAAATCATACCTGAAATGAGAGGGCCATGAAAGGGAAATAGTGCTTCTTTCCATTAACCTAAAAAGGAAAAACTAGATATAAAGGACTTGTAAAGTAAGGTGCATTATAGACTATAAACTAGTTAGGAAATGAAAATATGTATTCATGTAGAGTTTAGGTTTAGTCACAACAAATTTTGGAAACCTATTAGGTGGTCAAGGTCTATCTGACCACGTTAATCTTACTCACTAAGTTTTCTATAATATTATTGCTCCGATCCTCACATCGCTAAACTCTCTCATCAAGCCGAGCAATTTTTTCCCAACTAATTCCACTGAATGCTGAAGGTCCCTTTCCATCACTACCAACCACGCCCATTCCAACAAGTCATGCTTTAGTTCTTCTTGGCAACAATGAATTGGGTGTGTCACGATCGCAGTGGGCGTGTGGATCATCAAGCCACACTTCCTATACCAAATCACACACATCAATCCAGCCTCTTCGAACTACTCACATCCCTTGTCGTCATTGAAAAATTGCTCTTTGCCTCTTTTTTCTCTTCAGAAGGAAAACGCGTTGTGCTCACCCAATATCTTCTTTTGTTTCCTATAACTATTTGTCATCTTCATTATGTTTCTTTATGGGATCCCTAGATTCTATCTCTCTTCCTAACATTGTCTATGGGGCTTTATCACACCCTAGTTGGCGTAGTGCTATGGTGGAAGAAATGCAAGCCATAGATGACAATGGTACATGGGACTTGGTGCCTTTACCTACTGGAAAGAAGGCTATTGATTGTAATTGGGTGTTTGCATAAAGTTTAATCTTAATGGATTTGTTGCTAGATTGAAGGCCCATCTTGTTGCTAAGGGTTGTGCTCGGACTTATGGAGTTGATTATTATGATACATTTTCTCATGTAGAAAAGCTAACATTTGTCCCTTTTTTTTATCTCCCTTACTGCTTTTTATGATTGGGACTTGCATCAACTTGATATCAGGAATGCCTTTCTACATGGAGATCTTGTGAAATATTTGCTACGGAGCAACCTCTGTGGCTCTGCCGGGTCAAATAGAAGCATGTCGCCTTCTGGAATCTCTATATGGTTTGAAATAAAGCCCCCATGGTTGGTCGGCAAATTCACTATGCTTAAGGCATTTGGCATGCGTAAGAGTAAGTCTCGAATACTCATTTTATATAAAATTTCATTCGTATTATTCTACCTGGGTAGGGTTGTATGTGGATGATATTGTCATCACTAGGAGTGACTCCAAAGGTATATTCTCTCTTAAATCCTTTCTTCATGGTCAATTTCACACAAATGATTTTAGAAAGTTGAAGTATTTCTTGGGTGTTGAAGTGATGAGAAGTAAGCAGTGAATTCTTTTATCTCAACATAAATATGCACTTGATATGTTACCTGAGACATAGAAATTATTGGGCATCAAATCTCTCAGAGGCACCATGAGCCTCATATGCAACAAGTGTGTGCACAATTATACGCAAGTATATGGGCCAAGAAGTAATACAATGGATCTACAAGTCCAGATTATCATCCCACAGAGATTGTTAAATTAGATTAACTAAGTACCAAGGCTAATGAGACCTTCACTATCTAAGCATCCAATTTGAATGAATAGATTTAAAGAAAAACAACTAACAAAGACAAATGAAAATGATTGGATTTTAGGGAGGCTCAAAACTTGAATGAAACAACTTCGTGAGATTGACTGAATGGGAAATAACTAGGTTATTCATCATCACATGGATTCACAGGTATTTCAGAATGAGATTATCGAACAACAGCAGTGATCCCGATCACACATCGTCGCACTTGTCGTCGATCCATTCATCCCGATATCAAATCATGTGGATCGAGTGTAGATACTTATCTAGGATTTCTATCGATATCGACACCTTTATAGTCATATTAATGAGTGTTCAAACGATGGGAACTGATTCACGCCCAGCCATATCACCCAGATTAACAAAACTATAAGATCTAACATTCAATTAATGCTATCACACATCATTTAAGCATGTCAATAAGCTATCTCAATCCTAGCCACAATCAACATAACACATATAATACCCAAAAGCATTAACAATCTCATAGATTCTAACCCAATATAGTTCATAACATCACATAAAAGAAATCTTCACACATGAATCCATAAACCAACCTTAGATACAAAATTTAGCCTAACATTGGCAAATACATCATACAAATAAGAAGAATCAACATGAAATCAAAAGCTAAGAGTGAGGGGTTTTGAGAAACAAATGATTAGAGACTAGTTCCTCTTCTCTTGATCCTCAAATCTTCAATCTCCTCCTTCAAATCTCCTCTTGTTTGCAAGAATCTTCCCTTTGTAAAGCTCTTCTAGGTATTTTTCTCTCAAATTTCTGTCTCCAAAAAGCCTCCCTAGGGTTTAGAGACATCTTTCTTTATATATGGATTGTCTCTGGGCCGACTGGGTCTTAGGCCCATTTCCTGCCACCAACAAGCCGAGTGTGCGTGGGCCGGGGCTTAAGGTGCGTGGCCGGAGCCGCAAGACCTTGCTCACCGTACGCCCACGCCGCGTGGCTACCTCATGCTCCGCATGTCGCCCAAGCCGCGTGGCACCTCATATCCATCCACCTCATCAAGCAGAGTTGCTTCCAGATTCGACTCGACTTGTACGCATAACCTTTCTTCATCCGACCTCCGAATTCGAAGGATTTCTGGGGTTCTACTGAAGCTAAGAGAGATTAGAATCCCTTCATGCCAAGTAATCGACCAAAGGAAGCCATCTTGTTTTTTGAAAATGCAGGGGAACTGTAGCTTGATTCGCATGATGACTTGAAAATCCTCCAATTCTTGCTTCCCGGGGCTCTAACTCTTTCATTCATGCTCCAAATTGAGTGATTTTTTATTCCATTTGTAGCTAAGGATGTCTAAATCCATCCATAACACCGTAGTCACTGAGGTCATGGTACAACCCATAAATCACCCGCTCTCACTCTCGCCAAAATCGTACCTAGCAAAAAGGATGATACAAATGAAGCATTAATTTCTTAAAAACACCATAATAAGCCTTTAAGATGTAAAAGGACCAAAGGCTTAGTGGTTAAGATCGCAACCGCATGAACAAGGCACACATAAAGCTTATTCTTACAATATGCTTCATAGATACTACTACAAAATGTGGTAGTAGACATATTGAACGACAAAATACGGGCATAAGATAAAATACGTAAGACAAAATAAAAGTATTATAAGATATTAAATAAAAAGAAAGCAAGCAAATATAACAGGCACATTTCCTTAATAATATTAGGGATATATATTGAACATGTTGAAGTACTAATTTTCCTAAAAGCTTACGTTTGTAGAATTTGAGTTTAATATGCAAATCATGCTTCTTAACACCATCCCATACTCGCACATGAAGAGATACACAAACAAATACAAATAGTCATTTCTGGACTTCCAAAGATGAAAATAGGGAACAAACATGTAAAATTTGAAGAAGTAACTCAAACCCACCTCTCATTAAACCAAGTTGTGATACCATATTGGACTATCAATTTTCCAAAAAGCTTAAGCCCACAGTATTTGGGTTCAATATGCACATCAAACCTCTTAACAAAACATATCAAATTACATGTTCAATTGCAGCTTATGTAATGCCTTTGTTCTATTAAACGCTCGATGATACTCCCTTGAACACAAAAGATCATATCTCCCTCTATTTTTTCTACAATTTTCAAGATGTTGAAATCATCTCAGCAAATAGGTTATGATTAGCATGATAAAGAGATGACTATGGTGTATCCTAAAAAGCTAAACCATCAAAGGATGCAATGAATATAAGCTAATTTAGAAATTTTATTTCTTTTTATAGATGCTGATCAAGAAAAAAACAAACAATAAAGTTAATGTAAGAAAGACATGTTGAACACATAGTGTATCGATCCAAACCACATAAAGATGGAAACAAACAAAAAAATTACATTATTTTCCAAATTTAGATCATCTCAACCAAATAAAGGACCAATCACTGAAATATAGTTGAGCCTTCATTTAATCTGATCCAAAAAGGCTTGTTATTAAAATTTAACAGCATTGTAGAACACATAAACCCAAGTGAAAAAGCCTGAATAAGGTGCACTGAGTTGAATTTTCATTCTGGTACCTGGATACTAGAGCATGAGCCTCTCCATGATGGACACCAACGATTGGGAGATTGTGACTACCAAGAATTCTCCTAGCCTTCGCATGCCAACTACACTGCTAACAGACCAAAAAACAAAAAAGAGATTCAAGATCTTTTTAAGAAGAATACTCCATCCAGAAATCGTATCTAAGTGGTTCCTGGTTTGATTATTAGCAAAAAATTTAACCATCCGTCCAAATGAACCCGAGTTTTAAATAGGAAACCATACTGTCACACCTCAAAAATCCTCTAAATTCTTCCCATTGCGGATGCACTGCATAAGCCCCGCCTTAGCCAACCTGATTCAACGTTTTCCCACGACACAACATACAAGAGAAAGAGACAAGGTTAGGAAACTGGATCTGCAATTTTATTGATACTCACTCTCCATCTACAAAACTACCAAAAATCCACTGTATTGCCTCTGCACCTACAAACCTTGGGACTAGAGAAGGAACTTACTCCCAAATCTCTCACAGAGATCCCCCTATCCTTCTCTCAACCCTTTAGATCGAATTTATACTCATCCATCTGATTTACATAAGCCACTCAAAACATGGGTCAGTTTGGGGTAACCGCCCACAACTGCCCAAAATGTGGGTCAGTTTAGGGTAACCACCCACAACTACTCATTATCACCCACTCACTTGCCCCAGTCGCACCTTCTCTATGGGGTTGATTGCAACCGCCCATGATCCGAGTCTCTAGGAAGTGGTTTCATGCTTCCAAATTTATAGCAATTGCCTTCAACCACTCATGCCTATTCAAGGCACATGTTGAGGCTTGCGGCATCTGGTCACATTGACCCAGCCGACTCTTTGACATGCCTCATTGTCTAAGCACCACCAACTAATTGGGCCAACTGTTGCTTAGGTGTGCACTGCTCCTACTCAGTGCTGGGCGCATGGTGTCGCTCCCATGCTTGCCTAGTGGGTCTTTCAAGGCACCCCATCTCAATCCAAGCCATGTACCATCATCGCTGTCCGTACTGCGATGCACCGCCCAGAGGCCGCTTCGCATTGTTCAGCACGCTTACGCCAGATGCACGCGCTTATGCACCGCCATCACCAGACCGCCAGGTGCACCGCCAAGGCGATGCTCGTGCCGCCAAGGCGCTTATGCTCTCCGCTCGCGCGCTCAGGCGCTTACTCGCGCTACCGCTGGGCCGCTTTACGCGCTCGTGCGCCATAGCACGCCAGCCGCCAGCGCGCTTCAGGCGCTGATTTACGCGCACGCCAGGTGCCGCTTTGCGCGCCGTGTTCCGCTCTGCGCCCTCGCTCGCCTTGCGCGCCCGCGAGCCGCCTCGCTACCCGTGCGCCGCCTTGCGCGCCCTCGTGAGGCCGCCTCGCGCGCCCTCAATGGTCATGCGCACATATGCGCTTACTTGTGTCCCCATCGTGAGGCAACATGCATGTCGCGGGAGCCCATGCCTCTTTTTCCACTCGCATCTGGGATGCCCTACGTGTTCTCTAAGGCCAAAGTGGGTGCGCCCCATGTCCCCCATTTTCTTCAATACATGCTCCCCCCTTAAAGAACAATTTAGGCCATTTTCATAAATTCTCGATGAGACATCAAACTCAAAGTCGAGGAGACACGAATAAGGGTTAATAGAATATTTACATAAATATTAATTACAACCAAAAATACACTCAACCCCCTTTTACACCCATGAAATTAAAACCCCCAAGGCACAACTCGCCCTTTACATAGGTTTTTAATATGAACTAACAAATTGATGCCTTGCACATGTCTCGCTCTCGAGCCTTGCTAGTGCACGCACCCACTTTATACATGCTGTCATACACATTTTATTCTATGGCATGTTTTGTCTTGCTTCCTCCGACCAGACACTCAAGGGTGCAAGACTAACCCTTGGGGAAACCCCCGTCACGTCTCTTTACTCAGTCATACGACCAGGAGGGGTAACACTAGCCGCCTAGCACAAAGTCAGTATAAATTCATAAAACTAGAACCGTCCATCTCCTCACATTATATAATACTAGGTACCTATTTTTTTATTTTCTACGAGTCATTAGTATGTGTTAAAAATATTAAACTCAAATCCTAAGGTTTGATTTAGAGAGCTTCATATCGAACACGATATCGTAATCGACCTAGCTTGGTAAGAGATTCGTTCGAGTCACCTCTTTACAATTTATTCCTCAATTGTTGATTTGAAGGTTTAAAGACTTTATTTATTTGCTTGAGCCCTCATGTTATGGCCGCATTACGATAAGGGTCTTAAAAGACATATTCATATTAAACCAAAATCCTACAAACTTAAGCTTTTAGGAAAGTTGATTGTTTAATAGTTTGATTACAACTATGTATGTGTAACTCACAAAAATTCAAGTAATTTTCTGGAATGATAACCTGAACTAGAACAGTTTTCCAATTGATATGAGCTGCTTTTTCTTTTGGGGACGATCCTTGCAAAATAATAGGTTACTGGGTGGGTTTGGCACGGTGGCTCATGAGAATGGGCGGGAAATTCCGCCGATATTCTGGTAATAGTTCGGATATCGGCTATATTTCCTAATTTCTCGCGAAATTTCATAATTTATCGTCGAAAGTTCCCGATTTTTTACACCGCTTTACCCTCTTTCCTTTACTCAACTCAGTCAAAACGCAAAAAAATAATTTAACTTTGTAATGGAAGGGGATACGAGCGGTTCACAACCATTAATCAATGTTACTCTTCATTATATATTAAATTAATTATAGTTTCAATATTAAAAAAATATTTTAATTAAATAATTATAAATATTTTATTTTAAATGAATAATTAATTACAAAATATAAGATCGCTTCATGATTTTCGTTTTCTAAAACTACGCGATTTTCTTCTTAACAAGTTTATTTTTATATCATATATATGATAATTAAATATAAATATAAAAATTAAGTATATAACATAATTTATTTTATATTGAATCAAACAAATTATAGTTTTAATAATAAATATATTTTCAACTTGTATATATATTATCATCGATAATCTTAAATTTATATACAATTTAGGTAATTTCTTGTTTTTTGATGTTATTACAATGTTTGATTTGTCGTCAGTTTGTTAAGAAATGATGCTTTTTGTCAATGAATAGAAGATATTATATTATGGTCATCATCCTTTATGGTTTTTAGGAATTTATATCATGGATTTATCAATCTGTTGCAAGTTTGCATTAATAAAATTATTTTTGCTTTCAAAAAAATTAAAATTATGTATAATATATTTGTGCTTACAATTAAAAATATAAATATTGGACCTACTATTATTTTACTTCTAATTTTATATATTCATTTATTCTACTTTATGCATTTACTATTTTGAATATTTTAATTTTATAATATTAAAAAATATAAATTCATAAAAAAAATTCTGTAGTGTACAAAATTAGTCGAAGTTCTAATTTATAAAATAAATTATTAAAATAATTTAAAGAAATTAATGTTAATGAAAAAAAGTTACGATCAATAACAGAATTTTAAAAGATAAATCTAAAAAAAAAAAATTCATGTAAATCTTATTTGAAATCTAAGGGAATAAAAAGGATATCCTCTAAATATTATCCATAATTATATATATGGTCCTAACTGGGTTTTGTCTTCATTTAAAGAATAGCAATAATGAAACACTGCGCAGAGAGGTGAATTGAATGTTCCTTTTCTGCGTACTTGGGAAGCTCATGAATTCAACCTTAGTCGCACATTCAGTCATGAGTTATTACTTATTGTTATTGTTTGTTAGTTTTACATTTTTTTTTTGACAATGCAAACTGAAATTTCATTAATTCCGAACGATAATATCTCTACATCCGAACATAAAAATCGAACTACTAAAAACCTTAGAGGATGACACAGCATCCAAGTTATTACAGGAAGAAATGGCTCGAGGCCTACTACAAAAGATAATCTTAATATACTTAAAATACCTAAGATTTCAGGTTTGATGAAGCATACCGACGAATAGGAATTTGATGTGACTTCTCTATTTGATCGAAGCAGTATTGCGGTTTGAATCGCTCATAGAAAAACTAATAAACAATCACACGTTGCAACAAGTCAATAAAAAAAAAACAAAAGAAAATCAAACAAAATGGTGGAAGAAACCACTTTATTGAGAGGGAAAACCTATATTTGAGTAGACGAAACAATAGGAATAATGATTTCAAGTCAAGAAATATCAAAAAACCATTCATCATTTTCCAACGGGAATGATAAGAAAAAATGAAAGAAATTAGGGTTTCGAAGGAGAGGACGGGGGCAACCTTTTTCTATTTATTAAATATTGTTAGTTTTACTTTTTAAAATTACATTACCTATGTACATTTTTTCATGTGGATGTTACCCTAAATTTGGTCCATGTTTATTTGAGTTGGTATATACATGCGACACATGGATGGGTCCCAAAATGGGATCACCATTGATATTGATTCATTGAATGAAAGAGACATGGCCATTCGAAAGATAAGAAAAGGGAATTTATTTCCAATATATGGACAACGTCACATAATCACTTTTATTTAAATTATCTTTGAAAAGGTTTCAACTAATACTTAAACATTATACATCTTTAGTTTGAAATATCTTTAGAAGATTTTGTTTGAGTTGATATTTAATTCTTAACTTCTTATTTTAGATGTGTCTTTTGAGGCATGATTCAAGTGGTTAATGTTCAAGGAGGATTGGTGTAGGGGGTGTTCAAAAAAATAAAAAATAAAAGACCTTAAAGAGCTAATATCTTAAAATCAAAACTCTTTTCTATTTGTAATCCTTATAACACTTGCTAAATATAGAATTATTTATAATACTTGCTAAATATAGAATTTGTTGAAGAGCTCAAGACTACAGTATCTCTTGAAGAATAATTGGAATATTAAATTAAGGGAAAATTATATTATGGTTTATCATTATGATTCAATTTAAAAAAGTTTATAAGGAATTTAAAACTAAAGTAAGATAACTCATTTAAAATAATTCATATTAGGTGGCATGGGAAAGTATCAAGAAGTTATTTTATTTAAAAATAATTTTGATTACTTTGTTACAAGGAGTTCTTTTTCCAAAAATATCATTTTTAACCGTTGTTAGAAAACCAAAAAAAAAAAAAAGGAAAGAAACAATCTTTAGAAAAAAAAAAAACATATATTTTTTAAATAACTGATTAAATTTGAAAGAGTCAGAAAAAGGAAAATAAATGATATTCAAAATATATATGTATATAATATATTTGTGCATAAAATTAAAAACATACAAATTTGAAAATACTATTATTTTAATTTTTATATTTTGTTTTATTTTGAATATTTTTATTTTAAAATATTATAAATAGGTACTTAGAAAATTCTAAAGTATAAAAATGAATGAAGTTTAATATTTATTAAAATAAAATATAAAAATATTTATACTTTAGAATTTTTATGAAATTATTTTTTAATATTTAAAAAACATTCAAAATAAAAGATAAAATTAAAATTAAAATAATAGTAATTTCACTTTTGTATTTTTACTTTATGCACAAACATATTATAAATATATTTTTAAATACACTTTACTTTCCTTTTTTTTTTAAATCTTTCAAAATCTATAATTTAAAAAAAAATGTTTCTTTTTCTTCATTCTTTTGGGTTTTCTTTTATTTATTTTTTGAAAGGATTTTAGAGCTCTTTAAAAGGGTATTCTTTAGGAACTCTAACACACTGGTAACAACTTAATAAAATTTATTTTTAATTGAGCACTGCTCAAGACTTCCTATTTTAGAAGTATGGTTCTTTATTTTTTATTTTTTTAGAGATTAAAGTGATTTTTTTATAGATTAAAGAAAAATGATTTTTTGAAGGTTTTCTTTTTTCTTTCTTCTTTTTTTACCTTTTAGTAATTGTAAAGAAAACGATTTTTATCTCTTAGGAATCAAATAAATTGATTTTGAATTTTTATAGGAATTTAAAGAGGGTATGAGTTTGACTTTTAGACCATTAAATTTTGATTGGAAATTTTAAAAGAAAGATTTTTAATTAAAGAACTAAATAATCAGAATAAATGTTAATTTAGAAAAAGAAATGAAAAAAAAAGAGTTTAGTGTATGGAAAGAAAAGAAAACACTCTAAACCCAATATTTTAGGGCTGAGACTTAGATGAATGGAGGCTGATATCTAAAACAAAAAAAAAAAAAACTTGGAGATAGGAATATTAGAATTATTTAAAGAGAACAATATCAATTCATGAACTATGTTTAGAGAACACTACCATAGTATTAATGATTGGACAATGAAAAATCTAAGTAATAAAACACAAATATGAGAAATACTAAAATATGGTAAAATCAGGTAATAAAATAGCAAGACTTAATCAAACCTAGAATTGAGATTTATTATGAGAAAAAATGATTCTTATTAAGAAAATTATAATTATTTAAACATGTAAAAAAAAAAATCTAAGGAGCAAACCCACATAAATTTGAGAGATAAGATTTACACAAAAAAAAAAAAAAAGTAACTTATTGAAAGAATAACAGCTTCCCCAAACTCCGGGGTCCATGACTACCAACCAACCCGCTGAATATAAGTGCATGTCTGCCAACCGACGCCACTGTAGTAACCCGCAGTCTCCTTTGTACTGATTTCACCAATTACAATACTGCATATACACGTCCCAAACAGCCAGAATATAATCCTAATGATGAGAAACTACCACTGGGTCACAAACAATATTCATCATACATACCACTATGAATCCAACTATATCCAATAGTTACAAGAGTTCAAATATTTTTACTCTAATACAACATATATTAAAATGCTCGAATTCTAATACATGTAAACATCAGAAGAACCTCAAAGTCACATCCGGCTTCTTCTAACTTCGCTCCCTAGATCGACGTCCTCGCGCACACTCCCGTACCTGTAAAATAATATCCTCGACAGTGGTGAGCTAATGCTCGCAGTGGAATCGCCCTAAGTGGGCTACTCTCCACCTAAGTGCAATGCAATGTTCCAGGAATAAATACACATTCAAGCAAACGACGATCCCACTAACGCCTACGCCACCAACTCCGCATCCCGAGTCCACCGACTCTCACACTCCCAAACCTCGTATGAGAATTCTTATATTCATTTGTTTGTTAGTGGACAACCTCCCGATGTAGGTATCAATCAATGCCTCCGACGATGATATTATTTATGACTGAATTCATATCAATCAATTCGACGACGGGATATTTTTAGTTTTAGACAACCCGATAATCTTACATTTGTGACAACCCTCCGAACCATTTTCTCTAGACTCATCTCATGCACTCACCCTATAGTCCTAGGTGTTCCAGTTGCATATGGAATGCATGTACGCTTGATTCCAATACAGCTTCAATCTACATGTAAATATATAAACACGAATATATTCACATAAAATTAGATCACACAATCATGTTATGTAATTTCTCATTCATCACATCAAAATTAGCTCAATGGGCTAATGATCAAACGTAAGTAATTCGATTTGAATTATCAATTAAACACATATTTTCACAAATTTTATTTTGTGAAATCACGTTTCTGAACAAAAGAAACTCTGCCATCAGGTTCTATCAAACACAAATTTATCTGGCTCACTGGTGAACCTGTGCTCACTCTGGCCATTCCTACCATACAAACCAATACATGATTTATCGGCCATTCATCACACATTTAACCCAAATACCCATAACACCGATACGGCCGCTCGTGGGTTTCAAATCCAAGCATTTCGATTCCAAGGTTCGAATCGATCAAACTATTGCTCAAGGCCTCAACCAACCAAAACATTAAGCATGGTACTTAAATCAAGAATAAAACTCAAGTAGGAGAAAACCCTACCTCTCTGAGTTTGAGGAAACTCCTAAATCCGGCATCCACGCGGCCCTCTCCGCAGCTGCTTCTCCTTCATTCCGAAGACTACCGACACGGATCGCTGTGAGAAAACTTAGAGAGAATAAGACACTCTCTCTAAAAACGGATTTCAAACCTCACTGTAAGTCTCCTTTTCTTTTCCCACGTTTTTCCCTTTTAGCATTCGAGTAAACACAATCACTATGCTTCTCGTCTCTTGAATGGATTTAAACTTTTCTTAAACGACCATTATGTTCTTCATTTCCTAGCTTGAAGATTCAAATTAATTCTACCGTCCATTTTCATCATTTCACTCATGCCACTTATGGCACATGAGTACGTGTTATACGTGATTTCATCAAGATCGAAAAATCGCTTTAATTACACCCGAACCGGCTATGCCTCGAAAAACGTGTCAACTCCGACTATCTCGGAATTTTACGAAATTTTATGTGCTAGCTAGATTTCGCGAGACGATTCCAACGGTGCAATTCGTTTTGTCATCCGAGATCTAGAGTATAAATTTCGGATTTTTAACTGAAATTACAATTTTGTAAAAAAAATTACGATTTTGCCATTTTTTCAGAAATTGGAATTTCTCGGGTCTTACAATAATTTTTAGAAAAACTAAAATACACATTGAAATCTATTCGAATTAAAACAATATGAGATTATTTGAAAGCATATAGAAATCTTTTTTTTTTTTTTGAATAAAAGCATATAGAAATCTTGGTATACATGAATGTGGAATTATTAGAGACGAAAAAGTCTTTGTTACAAACAAGAATCCAAGAGTCCAAGACCGAGAAACCTCATAATCAATAAGTGAGACAAAAGGCTAATGTCACCAATGGAAATCATTAGGAGCAAGAGGGAGATAACCAATAATGAATTATTAAGATGGTGAGTACTCCATTATCTCTTTATTTCAAAGAGCTAAAGTCCCTGTCATTAATTCTCCAACAATTAACCAAAAACAAAGGTTTAGCTATAAAAAAAAACTCATTCTCACATGAGAATAAGTTTTATAGATAATTTAATCTTTTGAGATTTATGTAAATTAAAATTTTATTTAAAAAAATACAGATTTTAAGAAATAAAATCATCATTACCATCTAACGGTTAAAAATTTTCACGTGATAATGGATTTTTTATAACTAAACCCCAAAACAAACCCCCTATACCTCCGGCACATTGACTAAGCAAGAAAAAAAAAAATTACATATGATTAAATGAATACATACATGAAGATACGTGCACCCCCATTAACACTCACCAAGTAATCTTCTTTATATATTGTCCCTATTATCCTCCTCACATCCCACGTCCCAAGAAAATTGTCTTTCATAGTCACGGAAACAACATAAAATCCGCAAAATAAAAATAATAAATAAAAAATTCAACGGAATGGATGAAACCCAGAATGCAAAACACGAAGAAATAATAACAAATAAAATTCTAGATACATAAACATTCAGATTAACTCCAAAAAAAAACCCAAAGGCGAAATGCCAGAGCGGAAAATGCAAGAGGAGAAGGAAAAAAGAAAGAGAAGTGTGAGAGGGGAAAGGGTGTGCCGGCAATAAGGAAGAGAAGAGGAATAAAAAGAAAGAGAAGAAAAATGAAAGCAAAAATTACGTAAGGTCTAATGAAATTCAAATATACTTATTTTATTCAATATATATATATATATATATATATAGTATATTTAATGGTATAATTAAATATAGTTAAATATAATAAATATATTTTTCAATAGTATAAATTTATATATAATATGTTTATGTTTATAAATCTCTACATAAATAATGGATCCTCATATGTTAATTTTTATATTAAAAGAGTATTTTTATGTAATATGCTTAAATTGTTTTTATAGGATGAAATCAATTATTTTTTGTCCTATTTTTTTAAAATTTATATCTATATATTTAAAATCTAAGTATTAATATATTTTTATTAATTGATAATTTTATCATTGATTATACTTATATACATTATATTTATAAAGTAATATATGCATTCTTACTTGTTTTTATAAATTTTTAATTTTTTTTTATCATTTTTCATAAATTTTAAACAATTTATATTTTATATATAAAATATCCATAATAAATTTTAAATAATTTCTATGATATATCCGATGAAACAAATATTTTTATTCTTATCGACACTATTAAAAAATTAAATTAATATTATTTAGGAAAGCAATTTTATTGTTTCAACCCAAAAAAAAAGGGAAAGCGCTTTTTTTAAGAAGGTTTCTACTTTAGAACTGTCTTTTAGAATTTAATAAAATATGTCAATGAAGCCTACTATAAGTAGTTTTTATTTTTTTGAAAGGAAAAATAATATTATTGATTGAAACTTATAATAGATCTAATATATAAATAACTAACAATCATATATCACTAGATCTAAGATACAAATAACTAAAACAGGATAAAACAATATCCAAATTAATAACATAATAAATCGATATAAAACCTATAAATTTGATAAAATATTTTACTAACCTACTTCCAGTGGTTAAGAGCGCATGGAAGGGATTCCTGGATGAGACAAAATTATATGTTTATCAAAAAAAAAAAAAAAATCAAATATATATAAAACCTTATTCATTCTAGATATTTTAAAGTCGTTATTGGTAAAGGATTCAAAAAATCAAAAGTATTTAAGAAGAATTTATGTCTCTCTAGTCGCTCTACAATTCTTCGATCTCATTGTGCTTTGGGGCGTTAGTTGAATGGAGACGAAAGAAAGCAGTAAGCATGTTTCAACTTCTGACGGTGCCATCGTTTCTGGGGTTCTTCGCACTCTGAAAAATGTCGAGGAATTGCTGAACTGCTCTGTTTGCTCTGATTTTATGTACGGTCAAATTTATCAGGTTTGTTCTTGTTTTTCCTTTTTTTTTTTTTTCTTTTTCAATTTTGCTTAATCGGTTCTTCTTTCTCTCAGTTCGGTTGTTTATCTTTTTTGATCAGGACTTTTTTTTTGTTTGTAACTTTTAAGTTTCGTTAGGTGTACATGATATTTCTTTTTCTATTTTCGGTGACGGCTGATTGGATTTATTGCAAGAAACAAAGTGAATTGCATTTGGATACAAATTTTCCCGGATTTCAACACCCTTGAAGAATTTGATAATTTGACAATGGAAATTAGGTATTTTTGGTTCACGTTTTTAAAATTTGTTATTGAGAACAAAATTTTAAAGCACAAAAAACATAATTTTGATGTTCTTGGTCTCTCAATTTAGTGTTTTCTGTGTTTTTACAAATAAAAAACAATTATTTCTTATTCTTTTTTATTTTGAGAATAGAAAACAGTTTTCAAAAACTATTATTAAGAATTTTCTGTGTTTTTACAAATAAAAAACAATTATTCCTTATTCTTTTTTATTTTGAGAATAGAAAACAGTTTTCAAAAACTATTATTAAGAATAATTTTTGAAAATAGAGATAACACAAGATGTTTTTTTGAAAATTGTTATTGTTATCTCAATTGAGAGTTTTTTTTTGTATTTTTTGTGTTTTTTTAAAAATAAAAAACTAAGAACCAACTACACTCTCTATGTTTTCCTTTTTTTTTTGTCTTTGACAATAAAAAGTAGTTTTAAAAAACATGACCTAAATAGGTTCGAGAGTTTCTTTTAAGAAGTTTATGCATGAATGCAATGGAATTACAAAAAGAAATAAAAAAAATATATATTTTGAAATTAAGACAGTAGTAAATATTATTTGATAATAATATTTTATCAATATTATTAATAGTCAATATCTTAAATTTACGAAGACAGGGATTAATTGATCCTTCCTTAATATTCTTATCATGCATAAAGGGTATATGTCCAGAAAGGTGTCTGCCTTGTATCACTATGTCTTTTAAAAGACTTTGCTGCAATGACTTTATACACAGGAACCATAATAAATTTAAAAGGAAAGAATAAAATATTTTCAATTATTTTAAATAACTAATATAATTCCTATAATTTTGCTGATTTGATTGACTTTGATATTGTCTTCCTAATATTGCTCAATATCAGTATGTGCTTGTGTTCATCACGCGCTGTGTTTTCTTATAATATTCTTTCCCTTAAAGCCTTTTCGTCGACGCCTGGGTTTCTGAGATAAACACTAAATACATTCCTTCTTGCTTATCTAATTAGAAACCCAAAGTTTTTTTATTTTTTATTTAAAGTTTGGTCTTGAAACAATTGAAGGACTTTTCCATGACTAGTGCAGTGTAACACAATGGACACACAATGTGTTTAAGCTGCAAACTCAGGGTGCAGAACAAATGTCCAACCTTAGACAGCAGTTTCAGGTGATATTTGGAAATGAGGGTATAGTTCAGTGCTTTCGTTGCACTTGAAAGGTTTGGTTGCATGTGATTTGATTAAGGTTTTAACGATTTCTTGGGTTTTTTTGCTCACCCATAATATTAGGTGTTTAACACTAGAAGATTGCGGAATCAGTTGAACTGGGTTGCCGAGCAGGAGTTCAGATCAACTTATTGCGAGAAGGCTTGAAACATGAAGAGATCGTGTAGTTCAGACCATACAAATTGGCACGCGCTGATTCTTCCGAGGCCAGGGTGCCTGAAGCCGTCAGGGATAATCTCATCCTTGTCTCTCACCTCACAGATCATCACAGGGCTAAATTGATCAATGACTGCAACTTCATACGTGAATTTAATATTGAACATCTCCGTGAAGACGAACGCTGCACATGGATGGTAAATGTAAGAATTCTTTTAACACTCCTTAACTTTGTTTCTGAATATGAAGACTGCGATTATAGGAGGATATACAAGTCATTTTTTTTAAAAGGAAAAATTCAGTGGAAGGGTTTTGCCGTGCTTGAATTTTAGATTGTTTGGTTTGGAAAAACTGTCTGAATTCTCCATAGCTCAGAATAGAGTTTTAAATTTTAAATTTGAATATATTCTCAACTCCAACAATGGTCCACGAGTTTTTTTTTGTTTTTTTTTTGGTGATTTGATTAAAATACCTTTTTAAAAATCTAACTTTAGAAACTTGACCTTTCATCATTTTTTGCTTTGATTTGATAACAATGTCTGAAGGTCCGAGAGCTCTCGGGCTCCCCTCATGGGTCCTAGAGCCTCGATCTTCACACAGTTCCTTTTTTATTTCTTTTATTTTCTCCATTTGTTACAACTATGATGCTAAGAAAGTGGAGGACTTCACGGGTGGACTATTTTTCAAAGCTTCCCAAGCCCGGCTCATGGTTGGCGGGTGGTTGGATCCCCTTTCCTCTCCCCCCACCCCCTCCTTTTCGGCTCCCCAATCCTTTTAAGTAACACGTGTTTGTTTCCTTATCTAGACAGTTGGTCATTCCTCATTCGTCTTTCCTTTTGGTTCATGGGTCACACTTGGGTCCCATCATCTAAGGTGGCTTTGCTTTTGGGCCCCATTTGTCGGTGACAAAATATGTTAGGTAGCTCCACCAACCTATAGTTAGACTAGAGCCATGGCTGTGCTAAGCCTGCCTCCCATTTCCTATTTACTAGTTGGAGCCCGATGTGGCCCCTTCAATGTCTTTCTTATTTTCATTTAAAATTAACCTCTTTTATTAAGAGACAATGTAAAAACATGAGATTGGGCTAGAATGATATTTTGTCAGATGAGTATAGTGTTTTTTGATTTGACTATTCTTGCCCCCATTATACATCATAATATATTATGTTCCTCACAAATATGTCCCTTGAACTTTGGACCATTTCTTTTCCTACGTTGGAATGAGCTCTTAACCAATTAGGTCTCATTGGCATCATGAGAAGTGTTATTTGATGTGCAGTAACCAAATATTTCTATTTCTCGTTTTTTCAGGTCTCCCATTGTTTTGGTCAATACTTTAGTCTTTTTGCTGAAGCCTCCCGTAACCTGAGTCGGTGTGCTTTCTATGGAGTTGGCGGCTACCCACGGTTGTCGGTTCGTCTGCTTCATGGGGCCCGGCGAGGAAGGACATATAACATTCTACGAATTGCTGGGTTAGAGATAGAAAATGGAGGGGGAGTTCGTTTTGAGGGCATCCACAGAAGCAGAGAGGACCGACTTAGGATTATGGAGAGGGGCGATGCCTCATTCTCATGCAGCCCTAACAACGGTGTATGACATTGCAGTTCGGATATGAACCGACTAGATACGGGATCGGGGTTGACAGATCGGATCATGTCTTCTTTATATACGGCTGATTTATTTTGGAATAAGACTCCATTATGCCAAAAATAAAGTTGTATTCGTTGGCTCAATATATTGAGTAGCGACCTATGGCCAAACGATCAATTAGAATGAAACTTTCGAACTACCAATTATAGTTGCCAGAGTATTAGATTCTGTTGCTGTGTTTTTCTTTCTTTACTTTTGATCAATATTGCCATGTTTGATACATATTTTAATATAAATTTTTCCTTTTGACTTTTTAGCTTCCCTTGAAGGTGAATTCCTCATCGAATTGGTTGGGAAGAAATTTGATGAAAAAATATATTTTAAAATATAATCTGTAATTAATCATTATATTTGTGAAAGGATACTTTTGGAACGTTGGTGAGCGACGGTGCTTATTATATATTTTCTTCATAGAAAAAATTAAATATTTTATTTTCCTATAGAGTTAAGTTATTTTTTAAGTTATTTTTTTCGTATGCTTATAATTAACATTTTAATTATATCAAGAAATCAATTTATTTAAATTTATTCTTATGATAAAATAAAAAATATTTATATAATTTTTGTATAATATCTTAACATATTAATAAAAAATAAAAATGATATAATTATTAAGATAAAAAATTTATTATTATCATTGTTAAAAAATAATTATTATATTTATCTATTTTATATAATTAAAATAGAATATATAAAATTAATAATTAAAAAAAAATAGATTGATGACAATGAGATTATTCTTTGAGAAACTTGTGAATTAGTGGTGGTTTTAGTTTTTGGAATGTTTAGGAAGTTTTAAGTGTTTTGAAGTGCAAGTATGGTTTTGACGCAGGTAATGGTTCAATTAACGTCAATCATAGAAAAAATTAAAGGAGTTCAATAAATAGAGTTCAGTGCAGAAAGGCGTGAGTTGGGAAGGGCGGGTTTTCTTTCCAGCTTTTTATCTATATCTCTTTCTATCAATTTTCTTTTTCAATAAAATGGTTGACGAGCGATTGTTGGTTTTTCTTTGAATTTTTGTATTTTTGTCATCGTCTTGTATGGTGTGTTTTGTCGTCGTCTCTATAGATGTGTGGTTTATTAATCCGTCCCGTGTCTTGTATGGTGTGGTTGCTTTATTTCGTTACATGTCTGGATGGTGGACTGAATGTTGTGGATCGTCGCTGGTAGGTTGGTTTCGTCGTCTTTATTCTAGCGTTCCCGGTGTGCGGGTGATTAACCGCTAAGCAAATTACTATCAGGCAATCAGTCAAATCATGGTCTTTAGTATGCTGCAAGAGCCATCATTTTTGTTTAGGGGGGTATAATTTAGTATTATAAAAACATAAAATGTGATCAATACAAAATTTAATGAAAAACATATTTCAACATATTCATTAATCTGTATTTATCACTTAACATATTTAAAATATTATAACTAAGATTCTAGAATATAAATATTATCTAAGCTTTAACAACAAATTTTGTTATTTAATAATAAAATTTAATTTAAATATGAACAATTATTGTGTAATAGAATTTTAAATTGAATAAAAATATAGACTTATCATTTATTCATATAGCATTTTAATAATATTTAAATAGATAGATCCAAATAGCAAGTTAAGTTTTTCTTTTTGTTGGGTTTCCCTCAGCTTTTAAATTAGGTTTTCTTACTTTTACGCTGTATAAAATATGAAAAATGATTGGTGGGCGGCAAATGACAAAATGTTATAAATTGAAGTTTTTTTTGAGTTACAATTGGTATATATATATATATATATATATATATATATACTCTGCTATATATATATATAGGTTTTGTATTAACAATATGATGGTAACTTGGTGATTAGAGAGTTCTTAGTATAATAACTTATACCTTGGCTCCAATATCTCAATTGTAGAAACGAGAATTTTTTTGGGAAATGTTTTAGTGGACCATTAGGCTCCCGGAGTGTATTGAGGAAAGAAAATAGAGAAGACAAAGGGAAGGAAAAAAAATTTGAAGAAAAAAACGGTTTAAACTTAATAAATTAATTATATATGTTTAGTCAAACTCTTTTTATTAGTTTTTCTCTATCATAGAAGGACTAAGAAATTTAAAATTATATAAACTTTTGATGAATCTTGATTATATTTTATTTTATATTTTTCATGGTGAAATCAAATATAAGAAAATCATTTTTCTTTATGAAAGTGTTGGATAAAAAAATTTGTATGGATAATTTCAATGACACACCATATGCCCCCTCTGAGGCTCTAGTATGCAGAACTGAATTCATATGTATTTTAGTTATCATAGAATTATCAAATATATAGGCTTTAAATTGATTTATTGTACTATTAACTAAAATGTTTGTGTCATCCTCTAGAATTTTTAGTGGATTTAATTTTTATTTATATTGGATGTATTACTAGTTTTTATAAATAAAATTATTCTCCTTTAAAAAAAATCTTATGCAATGTCTGTGCAATCGAAAGCAGCCAATGTGACTGTCATCAGAAAATAGAGGTGGGAGGTGCAAGATCGTCTAGGATGCTATTGAACTCCATCAAGTACTGCAGAGTAAAAATCAACGAAGTGATATATTAACCTTTTCTATACAAATGACAATCAGTTTCATGTCTCTTGATGGATATAATATCTTTATGAGTTAATAATATCCAAAGTCCCACGGTTAAGAATGTAAATGGTTGTGAGTTAATAAGTATAAATAATATCTAACTGGTATGAAATTTTTTGAAAAAAAGCTCAAAAATAAAATCATAAGAGTCTCAAGCTTGAAGTAAATAATATCATACTACTGTGGAGGGAAATGATCTATAATATTTCTCAATAAATGGTATCAGAGTCGAGTTTAGGGTTAATCGTGTGGGTGAAAGCTGAATAAAATGAACCCTTGTCAGGTGATGTTTTACTTTAGGCGTGTGCCCAAACGTAGTAAAATAGAAGGATTTAAATCCTGATTCGAGGGGAAGCTAAATTGGTGGAACTTTGTTTAAGGGGAGAATTGTTCAATATGCACCCAAAGTCCCAAATAAGTTAGAAATTGGAAGGATTATTAGTTTATAAGTATGAATAACATTTAATCGATATGAGACCTTTTAAGGGAAAAGCTCAAAAACGAAATCATGAGAGTTTTAGATCCAAAATGGACAATATGACTTCAATGTTGAGGAAAATGATCCATAAGGCATCCTAATATGAACCGACGAGAAAGGATTGTATAAATTAAAGGACACCATACAATCGAATAAGATATTACAGAAAACTCAAAATGTTATAAAAACATTAGATTGGAATAGAAATATAAAACAAAGACTCTCCAATAATAAATTGACTTTCTCCTCATGTATCGCTACAAGAAGGAAAGCCATTGACCACGATCGATGACCCTTTGTAAAGGTAACACACAACACAACTATGAAATACTGTTGTAAATAAAATAAATCGTGGTTAGGCGTGACCATGTGTAGATAAATGCTATAAACCTCAAAAAGTCCAAATGTGTGTCCAAAATGTTCAAAATCTAACTGCAACCATTTTTGTTAGGCAATTGAATAGAGTTTACAGCCACGATCAACAAGACCTTAAATGGAGATTCAAATGGAAGAGAGGGGTGTTGAACTCAAGATTTTCTATTAGATCAAACTTTAATACCATATTAAATTAACAATTCATCTATAAAGTCAAGTTTATGCGATTTGGATTTAATATGAATATCATTCATTTAGAGTTTGTGAAATATATGATTGATTAATCCATAAATTATCTAAAATTATAATAATAAATCATTTATTATAAAATTATCTAAACAAATATATTAAAATATTATTATCTAAAACTAGAGCCACATAATGCTCCCCCTCTTAAAATTTTGGAAAAACCCCAAAACTTATTGTTTTTCCATATCACTGATGTAAAAATTTTATAACATCATAAGTTTTTTTCTTTTTACATTATTTTCTAATTAGTTTATATAATAAAATTACCATTCAGTTATAAAATTTAAAATTTTGTATATGATGTTACTTTTAGAAAATGACATCATACATCTAAAATAAAAAATTGAATATGATGACACTTTTCAAAAAATGACATTATAATATAAAATTAACGTCAATCTAGCTATTCAACACATTTTTTTTTAATTTCTATGATGTCACTTTTCAGAAAATGATATCCTTAAATTTAAAACTAGCATTCATAATTAAATATTTTTATATGATATAATCTTTATGAACTTTAAATTATATGATGTCATTATTTTAAAAATGACATCAAAATTATCTTTACCATGGTGTTTTTTATGGTAGTGGGCATGGTACGACCTGTTGGTTATAGGTACCTTCCAAGTAAAGCCCCACCTGACAGCACAGAACCTATTTGATCCTTCCTATACATAATCAACCAAGTAACAAGTCTTGAATCAAGAGGCGAAAGTAACAATTACTAACCAAGGATCAAAATATCAATAAATACGAATATATCGATAATTAGATTTTATAAAAATATCAAAAATATCGGTAAAATATCGGTGGATATTTTTACAAAAATATCGGTTATTAAAATTTTTTATATTTTAATTATATAGATTATGAGAAATGATTCTTATCTTAATTAAGGTAGATTAAAATCAAATGGATTAATAATTATTAAATTAAATATGTTATATTTAATATATTATTAAGATATTATTATGTTAAGAAATATTATTTATTTGTTTTATTGACTATAAATATTATGTAGATAATTAGGAGATTCAAAATATTATATATTATAATTTTAAATTTTTAAATGATATTATTTTATTTCTTTTCCTTTTCAAATTAATATTTGATTTAAAAATATTATAAGTTATAATGTAAAATAAAAATAAAATAAAATATTATAAAGGGATTATGACCGTAAATAATAAGATAATATAAAAGTTTGCGTTATATATAGAAGTACATTCGATGGCTTGGTGGTAGGGTGCCAATTCGGGCATTTTGGGTGGGTTGAAACCCCTTAGGAAACAATTTTGAAATTATGGCAGAAAATCGTTCCCAAAATCGTTTCCAATCCAATCGAAAACCGAAAAATCGGCCGAAAAAACCGATTTTTACTTCCTGGTCCTAACAAAGGCCGAACACCAAAGAAACAAAAAAATTAACATATATTAAAATTTGGTTTTCCACCCAACATCATGTTTCAATGCATGAAACCAGTGTGGATGATAGAAAAAGCAAACCCAAGCAATTCAAAGCATTTTTCATATCAAAGATTTATTCCAGCACACGAGCTCCAATATATCAATACATTTATTCAGTCTTATATTACAGATGATTCAATAGCAAAGGTCTAAGAGGATGAATTTATCAATTGTTAGTTTTTCGTGTGATCGAGCACACATGATGTGGGTTAATTAATTTATTATTAATTAAACCAAAAAGAGTTTGAGAACATGGAGAGAAAAAATAAAGCGTTGTGATTGGATAATAGTCGATTGATAATAACATCTTAATCAAAGACAAAAATGATGTTATGTGAGAAAGGCATCAATAAGAAAAAACAAGACGAAATCTCTCCCTAAATTTTCTCTGAAAAGGTAACTCTACAAGTTTTGACTTTCAGTCCTTTGTGGATCTCTATGAACAAGGTTTGTCTTTTAAGTTGTGAAAATTAGTTTCAATTCATTATTTGGTTTAATTAATTGGAATTTCGATTTTTCTTGAATATAATGTTGATTATAGTTATGAATCTGATTACTGTTATATATACTATATGAGATATCCAATACCATCAATGGTATTAAAGCTTTATTTTTATTGTTTTCTGGTTATTATTTTATTTTATTTAATGTTATTATTTTTCTTTTTTCTTCGAAAAACTTTCTAATTCATGTCAAAGGTATTCGAATAGTTCAGGAAATATGTTATGTTTGGATTTTAAATAATTTTTTGGATTTGTTTCGGTAAGGTATGGATCAGTTTCCTGATAAGAACATATAATATTAATAAAAAAAAATATATTTGCAGTAATAAAGTCTTATCAAGAAATATTTATATTTAAATAATATTATATTGTTCTGTAATTCTCATAACAAAATTCAAAACAACCTCACATTATGATTCATGTCTATATTTTTTCCTAATAATTTTTACTTGATTGGAAAAGAACAAAGCACTAGAATTCTGGATAATTTGTTCCAACAAAATTATAGGATTGGTTCCATAAAATAATTTTTAATAAGCAACTTGTAGCACAGAATATGTTCTGACACAAAGTTTTTTTTTTTTTTTGAGAAAGAGAAGGTTCTAGGGGGCTGGCTCCAGAAAATATTTTTAATAAACCAGTATATAAGCATATGATCTGTATATAGTTTTTAACAAAGGGTTTCTAGGTATGGTTCTAGAAACCTGTACATATAATAATATAAATAAAGTAGTATATATATAAATAAGGGATAAGATTAGAAACTTATCCTTCTTGGCTGCACTTATATAAATAAATGTGTCGCACAGCATATTATAACCCACTAATTTTTTTTTTTACTGATTTCTCATAAGGATAACTAATAGTGGGGGTGTTAATCCATATTTACTTAAAATAATATTTATTAAATAGAAAATAAACATCTATTAGTTCACCTACTTCGCATCAAAATGTAACTAGGTCTTTAGTTTACATAATACTTTCCAATATTTTTTAAGACCCGGAGTTCAGATCTTATTTGACTTCTTTTTATTTAATTACCTTATTTGTACTTGGTACAATGGTACGATGCATGAGGATTGTTAAGGCTGCTAGAACTTTGGCACATCGAAAAAGAATAGAACCCATGAGAAGGGGTATGGAGAATATTGAAATTGATGTCAATGATAAGAACACCGGATTTGACTGTTTAGTGAACCACATTATTAAGATCAATAGCTACATCCAAGCGATTGTTTGGGAAGGGGGTTTGTTAAGCAATATTAAGGAATATGAGAGGCTTTAAAATTTGAGACCTCAAGTCTCTTAATAAACAAGAATTTTTATTTTCTACTGTGATTCTTATCCTTATAATGCTAGATTAATTTGTAAATCAAAGTATTTATGGGCCAAAACAATTGATTAACAATCAATAATGCCCAATAAATACATTAAAAATACAAACTTGAATTCTTGAAAAGAATATCAATCAAATGTAAGTATAAAACATGCACGGCGTGAATTATTGGTTCTTGAATTTAGTGCTCTAAAATCTGTGAGGATGAAATTAAAGAAAGACTGGGTTGAGAAGATGGTTAACCGGCTAGCTAAAGTGTGTTCTAAACGCTGTATGATTACAGAGAAACTCTATTTACTTATATATATAGAGTACAAGGGAATAATTGGGCTTTGGTCCAATGGACTTACCAAAACAAGGGAGAAAATAGAACTATGAGCCCATAGCTAGTTAATAATAAACAATCCCATTAATGACCCATAATTAACATGCACAATTATACAATTAAAATTGTAATATGATTATTCTTAGTCTATAATTAATAAATTAATCTAACATTCTCCTACTTTGACAACATAATCATAACTCAAATCCTTTCTCAATAGATTTACATAGTCATAACTAATCATATACAATTAACACACCGAGAGGATGCATACATCATACATTATCAGGTGCTACTAATTAAAATCATAACTCAAATGCTTCAATAAGAGACTTACATAGCCATAACCAATTATATACAATTAATACACCGAGATGATGCATAAATTATATATAATCAGACGCTACTAATCTATAAGCATTTCAATGACAAGAGTATTGAGTTAATAGAAAGAAAAAACATAATTATGTCATTCATCTGGTCAAAATGACACAAAATCATAAGATAATGACAAACATTAAAATGTGCATGTAATAATGAAAAAATGTGAGCTTTCCTTACAAAAATACATTAAAAGGCAAAACTCCCACTAAAACAAAGAGTCTAGACTCTTAACAATCCCATGCGGGTAACATGTTCTTGAAACACACAAATAGGTAAGCTTTTGGTTAGTGGATCTGCCAACATGCTAGTCGTAGGCGTGTGCTCAACTGAATGAGGGACTCTGCAACTTTCTCTTTAACAAAACAAAAAACTTTACATCAATGCGCTTGGAGTGAGAAGTGCTCCTAGTGTTCCTAGAGAAAGATATAGTTATGAAATTATCATAGAACAATTTCATCGGTTTAGAAATGGAGTTAACAACCTCCAAAGCTGAAATGAAGTTCCACAACCATATTGCATGACATGTAGCCTCATAACACGCCACATACTCTGCCTCCATAGTAGAAGAACCCGAAGTGTTTGCTTGACACTTTCCATGAAACAGCCTCCTTCAACCATCATAAAGATATAACCAAAGTGGACTTTTATCATCCAAACAAATCGCATAATTGAAATCACTAAACCAACCACCTCAAGAGTGTCGGTACACCGATATCAACATGAGATCCTTGGGCACTTGAAGATACCTCAAAACTTCTTAGCCAGCTTATGGCTTTGACCAGATCACTCATAAATTTCCAATCACACGCTGACAACAAAAGCAATATCGTAGCCGCGCATACTGAGTACACATTAGGTTGCCCACAATTGAAGAATAAGGGACTGCTTTCATTCGATCTCTCTCGATATCATTCATAGGACATTGGCCTTTAGAAAATATATCACCTTTTACAATTGGTGCCTTACTAGAAGAACGTGATTGCACATTGAACATTTTCAGAATGCGTTCAATATACATCTGTTAAGACAATCTCATAATACCACTAGGTCTATCGTGAAGTATCTGTATGCCTAAGAAATAAGATGCTTCCCGAAGATCCTTCATATCAAAATAGGTAAACAATAACTGCTTTATCTCAACCAACATGTCAGTATCATTGGCTGAGAGCAAAATATCATCAACATATAAAACCAAAAATATGTATTTGCTCCCGCTGACCTTCATATATATGAATTGATTGAAGACGTTCTCCTTAAAACCATTGGCGGTGACAACTTCATCAAACTTGAGATACCACTGCCTAGAAGCTTGCTTTAAACCATAAATGGATTTCTAGAGCTTATAAACTATGTTTTCTTTACCAACTTCCTCAAAACCAATAGGTTGAGACATGTAAACATCCTCAACTAAGTCTCCATTCAAGAAAGTTGTCCTCACATCAATTTGATGCAACTTTATATCAAAATGAGCCACTACAGCCATAATAATGCATAGAGAGTCTTTAGTGGACACGGGAGAGAAGGTTTCCTTAAAATCAATACCTTCTCATGACAATAACCCTTAGTCACTAATCTTGCTTTATGTCTCTCTACTTGTCCCTTGTCATATTGCTTAATCTTGAACACCCATTTGCACCCAATAGGTTTGCGGCCATTTGGTAAATCTACCAAGCTCCACACTTTATTTTGTGACATGGAAGTCATCTTATCTTTCATTGCATCGATCCAGAAGTTGGATTGAGGACTAACAATATCTTCTGGTAGGTAGTCGATCGATATCATTTTTGATACATCACCCTAAGACTAGGAGTTTTGGAGAGAAGAAAAGAACTATCTTCAACCCTAGTCTTTCTTTGATTTCATCCCTTGTAGATTTGGGAGACTAATGGTAGCCAATAATTTCGAATCCATGGCAGGTATGTTTTATACACACAACAGATTGATATGTTTCTTTGAACAATTAAAGTTTGTATTTTATAATGTATTTATTGGGTATTATTGATTGTTGATCAATTTTTTTTGGACTCTATAAATAATGGTATTGATTTTACAAAAACTAGCAATTGTACTTCCGGGAGTCACTTTAATTGACATTGAAGCTATTAAATTTGTTTCGTTGTATTTTATAGGTTTTGTTCGAATGTGTTGTCCGTCTCGAAACCATGCTATGAAAAGTGAAATCGTTATCCAGCAATTCAATCATGAAATCTTCTATTTTTTTTTTGTTTTTTATTCTCTCATGCCCAACACAAACGACCGTGATAAAAGTAAGAGAGGAGAGAGAGTTGTAGCGACTTTGCTATTTGAACAGCAGAAGAAAAGGCTTCAGATCCGAAGATTCATTCGTTTGAAGAGGTCTCCAAGCATAATCAGACCAAAGATTGCTGGCTGGTTATTGACGGGAAGGTCAGGATCTAAGTTACCTGTTTTTGTAAGCCTGGAATCGGTTTTCTCTGAGTTAGTTTGGCTGCCTAGAAAACCAAGAAAGTGATAGAAAACGGAAAAGAGATTCTATTTACACCCCATCCATTTCTCTATACGCCCCATTAGAGAGATGGGGTGTAAAAATGGGTTGTGTGTGATATGGAGTGTATAGAGAAATTCTTAGGGTGTAAATAGAATTTCTCAAAACGAAATTATGTATGTTTGGTTTGGGAATTTCTCTTTCGATTTTCATGCTCCTGTAGATATCTAGATTACCTGATAGTTTTAAATTGTTCTCGATATTAATTTTGAATTCTGAGAATAAAATTTGTCGCGCGTTTTTCGTGAAGTGGATTGAATTTTGAATTGTAGTTAGAAGTGAGTGGTCCAATCATTTCAGAAGTAATAATGGTCACTACAAACAAGAAATAAGAATACCTTTAGGCCTCAATCATGTCTTTACGATAGTAAAAATTACCATTCTTGCCTGTAGTGTTCAATCCAGATAAAAAGAGTGCTTTAGACGGATGCTTAGGTTGTTTCACAACCCTGCTTAGGAAATCCTTCAACAAGATCAGATGAAAGCAATTTTTGGTGTAAAGGGAAGGTGATCTAGATGTATTGCAATTTCGGTTTATATTTATGATTATTTATAGCATCATAATGTGAATAAGATTGAATGCTTATGAATTTGGGTAAAATTGAGAAATATTAGATGCTTATGAATTTGCCTCTCGTGAGCCTGAGCATGTCGGATATAATTTTGGAATTGATGCTACAACTGTAATTTCTCCTGTCTTGCACATCAATTTTGCTAAGACCATACAGATAGTGAAGTTGTCCTATCGATGACTTTATTATTTGGTAAGATGCTTAGTTTGGTGAAGAAATCTCAATAAGTGTCATGAACTGCACAATTTTACTATCCTATTGGTGGAAATCACGACGGTTGTGAAGGCTAGTGAATTGCTCTTACTTGTATATGAATCTTTTATATTTTATAGACTCTAACATTTGATGACCACTTTTATGGGTCATTTGGTAAGCCGAATAATGGAGCAATTTGCATGTCCTTGTTTTACATGTATTTTTGACATTACTCTCTTATTTATTCTTTAGCTTTGAGCTTTCCTCTGTTCTCTGCCATCACGAAACTTAATGGAACTAATTACAAACAATGGATTGAATCTCTCATGATGAATTTGATATTTATGAAACTGAACTTGGCCTTGAAAGTTGAAGCTCCTCCAAAACTCACTGTTAAAAGTTCTGCAAATGAGAAAAAGTTCTATGTGGACTGAGAGTATTCTAATAGTTGTTGTTTGATAATTATGGAGAATCATATGGAGGAATCTATTTATGCGAAGATTCCAAGATTGAGAGACTGCAAAAGAGTTCAATGTAAATTAATAAGAAATATACAAAGTTTTCAAAAAATGAAAAATGGAGCTTATTTGATAATCATTGGGTGAATGTTTGTTTTAATCCACTTCATTGATGTGTCAGTCGATACTTGGTGGTTGGATAGTGGTGCTACCACTACACTCCTATCTCAGGTAGCGTGATAAGTATAGGAAGTTCCAACTAGTTCGAGCAAGACGCAGTGACGCCCCAAAACCTAGGGGTCCGTTGACCACCGTAAACCTGTGGAAACCTATGCATCTCATATCATGATACCCATACATGAGTAGAATGGCCACGTAGTCTATACATCTATACTCATCAAAATATAATCAACTATATTACAATAGTTTCAAGAGTTAATTACACTCTTATACAAACATGTACCAGTTAGAAGGTTTCATACATGGCTAACAAACATGAATAACTAAAGCCACATGTCGGCTTTCTTTTCAAAAGCGGCCTCTAGTGAGCGCCGTTGCCGTCTTCCTGAATACTCCCTGTACTTGAAAGGGGGATCCCACGACGGGGTGTGCAATGCCCAGTAGTGATATTTTCCTACATGGATTACTCTCCACCTAAGTGTTCATGCACGATTAGAAATGCACATTCAAGTGAATTTAAGGATTCCTACCTAATGTCTATTGATATGGGATGAGAATGTGACTCACCCTTTCCCAATTCTCGAGCCCTCACTGACTCTCTCCCGCATGCCTAAGCCAAGTGTGAGTAACACTGTTTTCAAAACAAAAGGTTTTTGTTCCTAAAAACATAATACCAATTTTTTGATAAAATTATGTTGGACAACCCTTCGAGGTGAATTGCTGAATAACTCTCCGAAATAGTCATGGGTCATCTTCCGAGATGAACTGTTGGACAACTCTCCAAGGCAATTCTTTGGAAAATCTTCCCATTAAATTCATTTGATAACCATATTTTTCATGTTATGCACCCATACCTACTGTTCTAGGTTACCTCGGTGGATATGAAATGCAATATGCCATTTCACAATGATTCATGTTAATATACATCACACACACATATATATTAACGAAATTCACATGCAAACATATGTTATTCATTCATAGCAATAACACCAACAATTAGCTCACATGGGCTAATAAACAATTTGGTAGTCCATCTTGGACCCACCCAAAGAATTACACAAATAGCACATGATGACACACAAAGGTCACATGAACAGTCTAACCCACGGTCTCGGGCTGTCCACGACCACCTAGATTTTCTCACTACCCCAATCTGGGACCAGCCTACCATCCAAGTCTTAAGATATCCCCATCCATTTAAATGACTCTTAGCCAAAGAATAAAGCAAGTAGGAGAAAACCCTTACCTTTCAAAGTTTGTCGAAACTCCATAAAACTGGTACCCACGCGTAGCTCTTGCAGTGGGGATCAACTTTGCCTCTTGTCTTGCCGAGATTCGACGGACCGATAGTTGGGAAATCTAGAGAGAAGTGAGAGCTTCTCACTCTAAAAACTCTCTTTCTCCCTCTCTCTTTTGGTTCCCTCTTTCTCTCTCTTCCTTTCCCTCCCAAATTGATTTGGGAGAAGATGGGTCAAGATTGGGTGTCCTCTCACTTGCCAAGTGTCCAATTCTCATTGGCCACCTTGGATTACACTCATCCCTTATCCATCTACCATGGATTTCCACCTAATCACATGTTGCCATGTGTCTCTCATGGGTCCCATTCAGCTCATGGTTGACTTTATCCGCACATGACACGTAAGGTCCCTCTTGAGCCACTCACAATGTGCCAAGTGTCCCGCAGATCACCCCAGGTGACTTGAAAACGCGGAAATTCGACCGCTCCTAACCGACGAAATTCAACGCGGGTAGCTAGATTTCCGCGGCATCCATTCCAACCGGCCAAGTCCATTTCACATCCAAGATCTAGAAAAATTTCTGATTTTCAATCGAAATTACCATTTTATCATTTTTCATAAAATTAGAATTTTCTAGGGTCTTACATCCCCTTTAAAAGAATTTCGCTTCAAAATCTCCACGCAATCACACAAAACTCATGCATATGCAATGTGCACTATGTCACGCATATAAACTAGTCATTTAATTATTAAACGACTAAACTGCGTACCTTCATCCCTAAACAAGAAGGGATAAGCGGCCCGCATCGTGTCCTCGGGCTCCCACGTTGCCTCCTCCACTCCACGGTGTTGCCATGGCACCCTCAATAGCCTCATGGTCTTGCTTCGCAAAACCTGATCCCGACTATCCATAATGCACACTGGTCCCTCCTCGAAGGTCCCATCAGTGTCAGCCTCAATCTCTCCCCAATCCAATTACATGAGCCGGATCCGGGAGCTGCACCCGAAGATGGAGACGTGAATACCTCAAGGACACCGGCGTCACGACAAAGCTAATTGGTATGCTACAATGCCCACCCTCTCGAGTATCTTGAAAGGCCTCGCTTGCTGAACCTGACCACTCCTCTCTAAGGCATCACCTTCAAGAAGACGTGATTGCCACCCTCAAACTCTAGGGGTCGACGTCGCACATCAGCATAGCTCTTCTACTGGCTCTGAGCCATGAGAAGACGTTGTCGTATCAAACTAACCTTCTCTGAGGTGTCTCTAATCAGATTCGGACCTGTGATGGAGCTCTCTCCCATATCGGTCTAACATATCGATGATCTGCATGGCCTCCCATATAATGCCTCATAGGGTGCCATTTGTATACTTACCTGATAACTGTTGTTGCAGGCGAATTCCACTAAGGGCAAATGCTCTTCCCAGTTATCCTTATGATCTAGGACGCATGCTCGCAGCATGTCCTCTAATATATGTATGGTCCTCTCCGATTGACTGTTTGTCTGTGGATTTAAGGTCAGACCATGGTCAATCAGGAACTTCCCATAGCCTGGAAACCTCCAAAGTACCTGGTCCGTCCGACACTATGGATACCGGGCACTTCATGCCCAAACAATTTGAATACAATCGCGTGCACTTCCGTTGTGAAGGTCATCCCGCACTCCGCCAGGGAAATGCGTCACTCTTCGCGGGAGTCGGTCTACTATCGCCCACACCGCATCATGTCTCCTCGCGTGTCCGTGTCAAGTGGGTCACAAAGTCCATCGTGATGTGCTCCCACTTCCACTCAGCCACCTCCAATGGCTAGAGTAGCCTTGCTGGCTTTTGATGCTCAGCCTTAACTTGTTGACATGTGAGACATTGTCGAACAAAATCCCCAACGTGTCTCTTCATCTCGCTCCAGTAATACTGGCGACGAAGATCACTGTACATCTTTGTGCCACTTGGATGCACAGCAAATCGGGAACAATGGAACTCCCTGAGAATCTCCTCTCTCAAATCCGTCAACTGGGGAACTACTACCCGTCCTCTATACCGAAGACTACCATTTGAGTGGATTTGTCCAAATTTCGGGTCCCATGTACTGGATCAGATTGGTCCCTAAATTGACACTATCTCTATGTCCCGCCTCGACTCAATCACCGGGCCAATAGGGACAGGTAGCTACTAAACTCCCCTAACGCACTCGAGCCTCGTCACAGATCAGAGCCCAAACAATCCCACATCCCGAGCACCGCACTCCTGAAGCCATGCTAGCCAACGCTCCCGACTCGACACCAGCGCACGCCCATCACATTTGCCTTTCCAAGATGATAATGCAAAGTGAAATCATAATCCTCTGGGAAATCCATCAATCCTGAGACATTCTATTGAGGTCCTCACAAGTGAAAATATACTTCGACTTTGTGGTCCAGCATATCTTAAACCCGCCGCCATATAACAAGTGGGCGCCCAAATCTTCAAGGCAAAGATTACGGCTGTCAACTCCATGTCGTGTGTGGGGTAATTCTGCTCATGATTCTTCAACTAGAGGGAACCATAAGCTACAACCCTCCCGGACTACATCAAAACACATCCCAGTCCGGCCTTCGAGGCATCACAATACACCGTGTATCCCTGTCCCCTCTCTAGGACTATCAGAATAGGAGCTGAAGTAAGCCTCATTTTCAAATCCAGGAATGCCTTCTCACACAAGTCATTCTACTCAAACTTGACCTCCTTCCGGGTCAATTTTGTCATAGGTGCTGTTAGACGGGAGAAGTCCTCGATGAACCTCTTATAGTAACCTAGCCAATCCCAAGAAACTGCGTATCTCGAAGACTGACTTCGGTCTTTCCCAACTCATCACAGCCGCAACCTTCTCAGGGTCTTATGACACTCCCGAAGCTGACACTATGTGCCCCAAAAATCTTACCTCAGTATGCCAAAACACGTACTTACTGAACTTGACGTACAACTGATGGTCTCTCAACAGCTGCAAAACAACCCTCAAATGATACTCATGCTCCCTCTCAGACTGGGAGTAGATCAAAATATCATCCACAAGGACTATGACAAACTGATTTAGATAGGGTTGGAATACCCTATGCATGAGATCCATGAATGCTATCGGCGCATTCGCCAATCCAAAGGACATCATCGTAAACTCAAAGTGCCCATAACGCTGGCCCCGACGTCGCCTTGGGATATCTATCTCCTAACCCCTCACCGATGGTAACCAAGCAGGAAGGTCTATCTTGAAGTAGACTCGCCCTCCCTCAACTAATCAAAACAAGTCATCAATCCGGCAATGGGTATCGCCTGATCGTGAACTCATTCAACTGCCGATAGTCACGTAATGCGGTTCATTCTTTTCGCAATAACCTGGAAGCACCCCATGGTGAAGTGCTCGGTCTAATGAATCCTTTGTCTAATAACTCCTGTATCTGGACCTTGAGTTCCTGCAACTCAATTGGTGCCATCCTTTGCAGAGTCATAGAGATGGGTGACATGCCAGGATGTAACTCAATACAAAAGTCTACATCCTCTACGGAGGTAATCCCGGTAGCTCATCCGAAAAAACGTCTTCGTACTCGCAAGACATACTAACTGAGGCAGATCCAAGTCTGATCTCACCTCTTCCTCCAGGGTAAGGCTAGTCAGCCTACCTACCAACTGTCCGTGCCATCTAGCATCGTACACGGTCTGGGGCAAAACATTGTGCTTATCCCCTTGGAACATAACATAAGTACCATCCATTGTGTGGTAACCCCACGCTCAATCAATGACGACGTTATGTCAAGTAACCTCGTCCATCCCAAGGATGACGTCGAACTCTGACATATCCATGACCCTCAGGTCCACTGTGAGTAGAATCCCAGAGATCTCTAGCTCGCAATCCCGACATATCAGATATATGCTCGCCCTAGTCCCTAGGGGAGAACTCACACACATGGGCTCCTCCAAGGTCTCAACCTCCAAGCCCAACTCTCGCACAACTGGAGCGCAAGACGAATGAGTGCGATGCACCGGGACCAATAACACTTCGCCATAGCGGATAGCAAAACATACCTTGTATGATCGGCTGATTCGCTTGACTCGTGACGTAGGGCGTGATGGCGTATACACACCTCAACCTCACGCCCCACTGTGTGGCCTCGCCCTCCTCGCCCTCGTCTATGATTTGGCCCCTTTGGCCTGCCTATGTAACGGGAGGCACCCATGTAGCTCCTTGGGACTGATACTGGCTCCTCTGACCCATACTAGGGTGTGGAGGAATAAACTATATCCTCTCCTGTCCCACAGCTGACTAGGATTGTATTGTCCCAAAACCCTGGGATCCTTGTCTCTGGGGGCAATCCCTCCTCATGCTCGGCCGGCAAAGAAGCATACCATCTATCCCGCCTCGATTGGCAACCCGCTCTCGTCTCACACCCGATGGCCACGACTGGAACCCATGCGGGAACTAGGAAGCCCTACTTATTTTCCCGAATTGGAAGAAGACCGACTCTTCCTCTCACAACGGCACTCGCGAGATCCCGAAGGTTCGCGGCATCCTCCATCTCTCTCTCTATGGTCATGGCCATCCCAACCATAGAGTCTATGTCTTATAGGAAGTGAGTCCTACATCCCGCCCCTCTAATGGACAATCTCAGCCCATTCTCAAATCTCTCGACCTTAGCCGAGACCGTGGCCACATGGTCCAAGCAATCTCATAAATTTAGCTATCGCACTCTATCACTCGCCATGACTCATCGTCACTCTAGGAACCCCGGGCCTCGATGTCTAGCAAAGGGTCGAAAATATTTCGCCCATGAAGAGCCTGCTGCCATGGAACTCGCCTGGTCATTACCTCTATGTCTCTAGAGGTCTTAACCCAGTCCCACCACACTTGGGACTCGCCCTCTAGCTGAAACACAACTAGTCTGGTCCTGGCCGTATCAAAGGTAATATCCATGGCCTCCAACACCTTCTCAATCTGTCTAAACCAATGGTCTGCCACCATCAGATATCCTTCCCTTGTGAATATCAAAGGATGATATGCCCTGAACCTTTGAAGGTTACTCGGACCTCCCTGGCTACCTGCTGCACTAGTCTGTGCAATGGCAGCAGCCGACAATCCCTACAACCTCAGCAAAGGCCCGGGCTGTCAAATACAGTAGGTGTCATAAAGACTCGTGGACGCACTTACGTCCTCGCCACTAGCCATCTACACGTCAAATGGCAGCCGTAGCTTTATAAAGTATCTCTAAGGGTGTAAATACAACTGATTCGTGCCACGGTAGGGTGATCTGGAATCAACAATATTTGTTTCCTATACTCCTCCTACTACCGTAGTCAAGCTACTGCAGTGATAAATGTCTGGTCTAACACTCTGGACGGTTTTCATCCCACGAATGATTCGTGATCAATGTTTGAAATGAGTGAGACTTTTTGTTTGATTGGATTTTGGTTAAAACAGGTGAGGCTTGTTTGTTCACCGTTAATTGTAATAGCTAAATGAAAGTGCAGGAAATGGTAACCTTTGAAGGCTTAACAATTAGATTGATAACACGGGCTATTAAAGTGTCCCTGCTATTTCCCATTGTTAGACAACATATAGTCAAAGCCCAAACTGATCTTGTTTATCTATATAAAACTTAACCCTAGAACCACTCCTATTTGAGTCAAAACCAAGTATTAAGCATTCAAAGTCCCATTCAGCTTGAAACCCTAGCATTTAACCTCATTTCCACATGGCTCGTGAATGACATCTAAGAATATCAGTGCATCTACCATTAAGAATGCACTAAACCCTAAAGCATGGCAAGTATTGACCAAAGAAAAGACATTAAATAGCATTAAACCCTAGTTTGGAAAGTATGGAACAATAAATGCAGTACCTATATCATTTAAAGCAAGAGGACAACTCACAGTATCTCCAAAACTAAACTAGCAACCCTCCTCTTCAAGAGCGAGGCTTAGCCTAAGCATCACTTGAGCTGTCATCCTCATGGGGGTGTTTCGCAACCAAGAAATGAGGGAAAGAGGGGAGAAGAGAGCAAAATAAACCTAAATGAAAAGTCAAGTGGAAAACTTACATAAATGGAATAGTTAGGGGTTACAAAGTTGTGGGAGCTTATATAGCCAACCCAAGGTGTGAAATTACAAAATGCCTAAAATATGAAATTACATTAGGGACAAATGGTAATTTATCAAAACGTGGTCGCTTGGGAACTCAAAAAATACCAAAACACATGTGTCACATTTTCGCTATGCAGAAATTCTCACACATAGCTTAAAATTTAGCATGTTAGCGAATAGCTAGCCTAGCGAATTTACAAGAGAGCGAAACCAAAAATTTCGCTATGAACAAGACTTAAAGAAGGAAATTTCGCTAGCTTAGCTTAAAATTTCACATAAGCGAAAATTTCGCTTTAGGATTGCGAATTTTCAAGAATCCCTACGAAATTTTCGCAATGGCAGCGAAATTCCAAGTTTCCTCCTACCGTCTCGCCACGCATCGTTTCCTCGCATGGTTTATTCATCAATTCGCCTTCAATTCTTCAATTCATTTTGACATTTCATCGTCACTTGGTGAAATTACCAGGATTCTCACATTCAAGATCACAGCAGCTGGGCTCACGAACTAAGTTCCCAAGATCCAAAACTATCCAAACAATCTCGAAACAAATTAAGCACTAAGGGATACTTATTACGACACCGGGCTTAATTCATATGATTGGCAAGAAAAGCACTCAAAACCTAACTTAAATAGGGCTCAAAATAGCACATTTTGGGCACTAATCAACAACCCCGATACACTATTCACACGCCGAAAAAAATTTCATGTACCTCATCAAGGCATTCATAGATAATGCAAGACAAACATTCCATACATTAAATCATACACAAGCAAAAATTTTATTTTTTCAGACTTTTCAAACATCAGAATCAGAACCATGAACATGGACTTCAAACAAAGGACCCTAAATAGTGCATGACAGTCGAAAATCGCTGTATAAATGAATGCCTAATGCGCAAGTGCACGCAGAGTCCTGGCAATATAGCGGTACTTAAAGTACCTGGAGTATCGATCCACAGGGAAAGGTAATCAATACAAAGGTTCGTCTTATTAATATCTAAATAAAGGATTTTAGGATAAAAATCAAAATAAGGAAACTATAACTAAGTAATTGATTCTAGTGAATTAATGGTGTCGGGCGCCTAGGTTAAATCGCCCCTATCACGCTCAATGGATTACTCTCTAAAGATAGTGTTACCCAATATATTTGTAATATGTCAATCGCAGGTGATCTTGTTTACGTGATATCCTCTCTCGAGGTATATCCGTCTATCTCGTGAATAGAATCGAGATATCTCTATCCTCACTCTAAGATTCAAATGCTTAAATGTTCTAACCCTGTGATACTCACCTTCAGTTCTAATATCTCTATTAACCGACCGACTAAAGGCTACTCACCCGATCCCGAATACCTCATCTCTCGAATCTCGACCTAAAGTGTGCTTATGCTAACATCGCCGATGTTATCATATAATTGAATATGTGTATAGAGAGATATGACAAATTAATAACAATCGAATAACATGAATATCAAACTTTAATCCATCACTGCGATGTGGTTTGATGTAAATCCCTAGAAAGAGATCTAGAACAATGAAATAAAAGATGAAACTGCTTAATAAAGAAAACATTGTTCTAAGATCCGAAAAATATACGGTAATGAAAAGCCGTTATGATTCCCGCACTTCCTCGAAATCGTCACCGCTTCCTCGAAACCCGCGGCCTCGCTCGTGCGCTCCCGATCTCCCGATTCTCAACCCTAATGTGCTTTTAATGATGAGAGCATATTTTGCGGCCGACGTCAAGGACGCAGGATCGCCGACGTGGTGGTGTCACGACGCGGGGGATCGCCATGACGGGCGATTATCATGACGCGGGGGACGCGCGACGCGACGTGCACTTCATCATGGTTCCCATTTGCTCCAAGATCCGCTTCTCGCTGTCGCTTTTCACCCCAATGTTCTCGCATCTACAAAAGACATCACCCAAAAGATTCTAGTCGCGAAAAACTATAAATTACTCTAAAATAAACAAGAAATGTAGATCGACGGCGAGCATAATATGAGAGTGTTTTTAGGCACTCATCACACCCCCAAACTTAGTTTCGTCATTCTCAAGTAAGAACCGACTCTCACCCGACATAATGTAACTCACTAATCTGATGATGCACATGTTGACAAATGGGGATCAATTTGAACGGCTCCACATACCCGCTTGTTTTTCTCAATGTTGATAAGGCATCTGAGATATTTAACTCGGTAAATTAGTTAGACCAGATGGCCCGGCTAGTGCATCAAATCCCATATTGATAGCCTTTCCAAAATCTATGTGCTTATAATGGTGACTTCCGGTATATTTAAGTTCCAGTACTTTGAGCTTAAAGCTCAAGCACCTATTGAGAAAGCTGAACTAGACAAGGATAGGAGCACCCCATTTATTTATATATATGCTTGAGAATTTCTCATTACTAAGTAAAATGGAGGCTTTAGTGCGAAGTTTTGGCAGTGTTTCTGTAGCGGGGATCCATTGGTGACTCCCACCGGTTAGTTTAAGTGCAGACATTCAATTCCCTTCAAACTTCACTTTGGAACCTCCAGCCCGAACTCAACATTTCGGTTCGTGAATGATCATCTTGTCATTATGCAGGCCGTTAATTGATGATAGGCGTTGGCTCGGGGCATTAAACTGATAGGCTGAATTGTACTGGTTTCGTTGGTTGATCTCAAGCATTCCTATGCATATACCTATTTTTATCATAATTTCTTTTCCTTTTCTCTTTTTTTCTATTGTTTTTGTATTTTCTCTTTTGGTTGGGGCTCGATGGCGATCCTCTTTTGATTAGGTGTCCCATCCTCCAGTGATTCGAATCTCTAGTTGATCAGAACTTTAGTAGTTCGGCATATGCATACTGAAAGTCACTAGTGTGAGTGTGATAGGGTTTTTGTTGGTTTCTTGACTACGGGGTGGTTCCAGCTAGCCCTTTTGACTATTCAGCCTAATTGCAGGCATCGAAGCAGCATGCGAGTTGAACAAGTTTATAGTGAACTCAATCCAAAATTGATCCTCGATTTTCAACATACTTACACATGTATACAATTACTACATGCAAATGCATGTCACCAAACCACCATGAGCAGCTACTTACATGACCCATTGGCAGCATGAAAGTGTGATCTGAAATAAACAAAACTAAACCTAAACACTACCATAGTATGCAATACTAACAACAAAACACGACTAATATGGGACACTAAGTTCTCTTTACTAAAACCAGCTTGCAAACATTAACAAAACACAATAAACAAAGCCTTAACATAATGCCAGTACTTTTTCCCCCGGACAAAATATCCGGTGTCCCAGCGGGATAAAAGCGGAGAGGGTAGGGGCTCTGCAGAATATCAACTGCGGTGGTGGTGGATGGTGAAAAGCGGTACGGGCGGCCCAGGGCTGCCATGGCTAGCTGCTTTGTAGTAGAGCAGTGGCGTTGGCCAGAGGCTTGTCCGCGCCTCTCGGCCGCAGCGCCTCCAATGTCTGGCCTTAACAAGGACTCGGTGCTCCCCAGGTCCATCAGAGCGTCGCGCTGGTGGCCTTGGTAGGTCTCAGATCGATGAAGGACTAGGGGAGTGGCGCTGTGGCTGGGGAGGTGGTAGTGGGATCAGTGATGGAAGTGTTTAGACGAGGAAGCGTGAGATCTGCGGGGATCGCCCAGGGATCCATAACGAGCCCGATACTCATAAGCTCGTCGCGTCAGAAAGACTCGTGACCTGAATCGTGGGTCCTGGGTTGGTTGGTGTGTCGCTTGTGAGATATGGCTTTTATAGGGGTGAAGCCAGAGTGTCGGTGTAAGTCCAGGCACCCAGGCTTGTTTTGTAGTGAATATCAGAAGTGTCCGGGTTCATTTTCGCATCTCGGTTGTGGAGGATCGCATCCTCTATAACTTCATCGAATGGTATATCTTGGATAATGCCAAAGTTAAAGCGAGGCAGCTGGGCGGTCACCTCACACATAGTCGTCGGAGTAAGGCGAAGTGATGAAATGGTGCCACACCGCAAGGAATGTAGGCCCGAATGCGGGCCTTGAAATTGACCGCATGGCCCGCACTATTTATCCTCCACTCACCCTGGCCTTTGGTCAATACGCGAATGACCTCATGGTAGTCGGGATTTCGGCGGAGCTAATCAAAGTTACGGTGGACATTCTGATATAGAAGCTATTGATCTGACTCCGCACTGGAGTGTTGTGCGCACTGACCTTTGAGGACATGGGAGGCGAGGTTGGCGTAAAATTCGCGCACTACGCTCATCGCCGCCGGACGAGGGGGTTGGCGCCGACGCCATCACCGTGCAATTGTCTTGCAAGGAAGAAATCGTCAGGTGGATGAGCCTTCTCCATGTGATGGAAGAACGATTTTTCAAGATGGTGACGATCACGTACTCGCGTTTACAACCTCAGGCATCAGATGTGGAGTCGGACCTCTTGGCAAACTCAACTTGGCCGGCACAATTTTGCCTCTTGCCCGAACTATATTAACTAGGCAAGAGTCCCGTTTTCAATGTGTACTACCTTGACAACTAATAACACAGGACTCAAAACACCTAAATGAGACTCAAAACTCTAATGGAACTGCTTCTTGATGAGACCCTCATGCCCGGCCAGTCCTGATCTGCAAAAAGCATGTTGACCTAGACTCATGCCCAAGCTAGGAGTAGTTTGATGGTGGGATGCCCGCTATATTCGACCCAAAGCGCGATGAGGGTGACTTACGGTGATCGGCGACGGTGGTGTCTCCCGGGCAAGTGGAATGGTGCTCGACGAGTCCGGTGAAGGTTGGAGATTGCTTGTGAGGGCTAAGTTCCAGTAGGCGTCACGGTGAAGGGTGAATAATGATCAGACATTCTTGGGCTAAGCAGCGAGGGCCGTCGCGGCGTGGGGTGGCATGTGACGTGAAGTATAACGGCTGGCGTCGCGGCGTGGTGTCTGTCGCGACGTGGCGAGGTATATTTAATCCACGTGCGGCGTGAGATTGCAAATCACGGCGTGGAGGGAACTTGCCACAGATTTGGCGTCGCGGCGTGAGAATGCGGTGCGGCGTATGACGGGGTGTGAAAATGACGTCGCGACGTGAGAAATCACCGTGCGGCGTGACGAAAGCAAATAATTCGCGGCGTAAAATCTCACGTCTCGCGGCGTGTGGAAGCTTCAAAGTAGCGTGCGACGTGAAATCTGTCCAGCGTGGCGAAACGAAAATGGCGATCGCGGCTGATCACGTCGGCGTGGCAGAAGATCTCGAAGTTTTATATGCGAACCTTTGTTCGAAACTCCGTGTGACGCCGGACTTTGAGACACTCGCAAGCCTGCATTACCTACTCTTAGGCTCCACGAAATTAAACCCGGCAAAGCATTGGCGATCATGGATCTGGTAAAAGTAAATTGAAAACAACCGGTAAACTTAAAAACAAAGTTTTAGAACACTTGGGTTGCCTCCGAAGCGCTATATTTATGTGTTCGGCCTGACGACCTGAATCTCAATGTGCAAGACACTTAGGATAAGCGAAATTTGTACATCCGCCATGGTGTTTCTTGCTGAGAGGGGATGAAATATCATGCGTGTGCCCTTGTTCTTCTGGTGTCTTTACGTACGATAGCGGTGTATCCCCAAAATTTTCTCATCGCCTTGCCTGATCTCTACGTATCTTGGGATTACGAGATATCTTCATTTGGATCGTCGTGCGGGTTAGCCGTTGGGTTTGGAAAACATGGAAAGTGATCTCGTCTGTGGACTCTTAGTTTGGAGTTCACCTTGTGTACATTAATTTTGAGCTTTCTGTGGCTGAAGTCTAAGTGGGGACGGTCGTCTTCTTCCATGTCGGGTGACGAAAATTGTGGAGGCGAATTACCAACTTTTCTGAGCGCATTTGTTCTATCACGCAGGGTGTTGGTATGGCTATCGCGATTGTAGGCCGATTGTGGTTGATTTGGTTCTCAAACTTTAGCGCACTAAACGCGGTGGCATCGTTGGTTGCCGCTCTGATGCACCGCCAGGCTTTCCGATACGTTCCATGAAGGCGGTATAGCAAATTTACCCAGGATCTTGAAGTTTCGGAAGCTTCATTTGCGGGATGGCCTTTGCATTCTCAGTTAAGGCAATGGTCCCATATATTTCGATTTCTTCTTACTTGCCAAGATCTTTTCGCCGTTTATGCTTGGCATATTCAGTGCTTCAATGGTATATTATGTGTGTTCTTGAAGATGTCAAAAGCTTTTGAAGCATACTTCTCAAATTTGCTTTTCTTCAGCCTTATACGAAGTGCGGGTTGGTATGAGTTCTTATTTTAGTACATTTCGGGTTCTTCCACCTTTTATTATCGCTGTTGCCCTCACATCTACGTGGTTTGCTCATTTCATCTTCATCTGATTAGATTACTTTGGTCTTGCTCATAATTCAATTCTCTTCTGCATTATTTGCGGCCGAGATTCGACTCTTTTCCTCCTTAGAGTGGTGAGTTCAGTCATCTGTTCTCTGGGTTTACCTCGAAATTTGTAGCAATGATCCCATTTGCCTGCGCCAGCAGTTAGCCGTTGCCCCATTTGTGCGCCGAGCTCCGTAGTTGTCTTTGCTTGATTTGTTGCTGGTTGTTTAACAACGTATTACGCCCGCGGTCTCATTAAACCGACGATCAAGTTAACATCCCATTCGGCGCTGTCGACTCTGTTGGAGATGGTTCCATTAGCGGTTGATGGCATATTGTTGGTTATTATGGCGTTCATACCGCCCAGTTGACTTTGATTGATACGGTTCGATTGTTCGCGCGCCTTGTCCACGATACGATTACGGTGTTGTGTGGCATTGCCCCGTCACGGTCCTTCTTCTTTGTGATTAAGTTCGATTCAACCTCTGTTAAATCTTTGGGCTTGCTCTCTTGTGATGTTTCTTGATGACATTCGCGACATTGTCTTTGTCCTCCGCAGGTTCTGATCCCATGAATTAGTGCATGTAACTGTCTTCATTCCTGCTTGTCTATTTGTTGTTTATTAGAACAGATACATCGTTTGCACAGATTATTTGAGAGTTGCATTATGTGTGCAAGTGTTTCTTGGTGTAGCCTTCTCTACGAGCGATTAGTGTTGGTTGCGGCATGTTCAATATCTGTCACTTTGATCGTGGTTTCTTCATTAATGATCCTCATTTAGGCATCCTTCATTGTTAGTTCACATGTTTCTCAGGACCATTGTAGAAGGTGGACATCCATCTACGGTTGAGTCGGTGGTGAGGACACTTCCTTGATAGTGGAACTGTCCCATGCTT